>JABUQX010108902.1:0-12500 GCA_015478945.1 Trachelipus rathkii | reverse complement strand
AATATCAAAATACCAATATATCGTCAAATTGTAGTGAAATAAAGCTCAATTATCTATGTGTAAAAAGTTTAAAATATTGTCATAATACAATCTTATTGGTGAAACAAATTGCAATATATCTCCAAGGTCAGAATCTAACGAAAACAAACTCTCCCATAAGATAAAATATAAGTCATGCATATGCACTTGATTATTTCTTATGCAATGTCCAACTGGAATCTGAAAATCTTTAACTCTTGTAAACAAAGTAAATAATCTTTAAAGGACAATTCCAGAAACGAATTGAGTTGAAAAAACGTGATTAAAGTTTTATTAAGTAATTTCGTTAGTTACGCTAAACTTCAACTTTAGGCCGTTATTCAAAATAATATTAAAACAAAAAAAAACTTTATACATTAACTCATTAAATAAATATATTGATATAATTTTATCATATATTTTTGAGACATAATCGTTAAAATAATAATAAAAAAATAATAATAATAATAAATAAATTAATAATAATCATATAATAATAATATAATATAATAATAATATATATAATAATAATATAATAATAATAAATAACTCTTTACTGACTCAATCCACTTTTTTTCTTTCAATCTCCCGCAGTCGATTTCCCGCACATTCCTGCACTACACATCCGCTTATCAACCGAATATCAATCATCCTGCACATGGACAAATATCTCAATGTACTTTTATTTTCTCTCATTTTACCCATTTCTTCCACACCCAACTCTCTAATATCTCCATTCCTCATTTATCAATTCTTCTCACCCTAGACAGCCCTAAGATGGTCCATCTGAACACATTGTACTTTAGATCTACATATCTTATTCCAGCCAAACTCTCTTCAGATTCGCCAACAAAACCAAAAATCATCCGCATATAATAGGTAGGGAACCTCTCCACGCTCTTCCACCTCCATCTCTTCTAAAACCATCCCTACCACTACACGTTATTCATTTTTCATAACCTCCATCATTTACAATGAATAGCAAGGAGACATGAACATCCTGCCTCACTTCCGCTAATTAATATTAAAAACCAATCACCTTCGCTCATTTATTCTTACCACGCTTCACTATCGCCATACATTTTTTGATTCCTTCAGAAGCTTCACCAACATCTGACAATAGGCTTCTTATTAATCTATCAATGCGCCTGTGCAAATCCATAAACCTAATACCATTTATTCTTATATATATATATATAATATATATTATATATTATATATTATATATATTAAATTTATATATATATATAAAATATTCTATATATATATATATATATATTATTATATATATATATTATATATATATATATATATATATATATATATTAATTGGTTTTGGTTCATCTCTCTCCTTTTCAGTTAATTTGTAGAGCCACCAAGTGACATTATCATATCACAATCTGAATCTACCATTGCATACAAGACGCTGAATATATTGGCACAATGATTTTTCCTGTATGGAAAAGGGAAAAATGTTATTAGAAGTGATCGAAAAAAAAATTTAACATTACCCAATATATTTTTAATGAAATACACTTAAATGAGAATGGTAGGAGGCTAAGGAGGTGACTGTTTTTCAGAGAGGAGGATGTATGTGTATAAGTCATACTTCTTTGAACACAAGATTGTCAAAGTATACGAGAGTTGGTGTACGGCAGATGGATTGTGGATGGGAATATCAATTCCCATATAATATAATATAATAATTAATCTTACCTCGCTTACCCAGGAAGGCTATGAGTCCTGTCAGCACGGGTCAGCCTCTTCACTCTCTCTATCTCCAGATCTTTTACACTCTCGCGTGTTTCTGGCCACAACTTACAGAGCTTTTTGACCTGAGCGTTTTTCTCTTTAGCCACTTTCTCATTTTTACTGTTTTCCCTTCAACGCTCCTCTAACCTCTTGTCATTCCACCATAGTGTCTGTACTTTTCCGCGTTCCTGCCTATCATCTTCTTCTGAGGGTTTCATCTGCTGCTTTCATTACTACATTCCGAATGTCATTTTCCGCATTCATCATATGTTCCATGTTTTCATTCAATCTTTCTTCAAATTCTTGTCTTTTTCCCTGCTCTTTCAGTACTTCCATTTTAACTACGCTCCTCTTCCCCCCCCCCTGCAGCCTCTCCCCCTTTATTCTTAAACCCCCCGCATCTGTGATTTAGAGTCAAGACACTCCGGCATATTTTACATTTTGGTAACTATTCTTCTATGACCGATTTCTGGTCAAATTTGTCTGTTGTGCTATTCCATCTGTACCTTGTAAACCTGTGTGAATCTCTCTTCTTGAAAAAACTGTTCATGATTTTCATATCCTTTCTCATGCAGCAATCTATCAAGGCCTCTTCCTCCACGTTCCTGACCTCCTCTCCATACAGCCCTATCCTCTGTATTTCACTTCTTCTCCTCCCCACTCTTGCATTAAAATCTCCCACCAGCACAAATATTTCATTTTCTCTTCTTCCCACCTCCACCCTCTCTTCCATCATTTCCCTAAACTCTCTTTTTTCCTCCATTGTGTGCCCCTGCTGCGGTGCATACACCTGAAAAAGGTATAATTTTTTCCTTTTCATCTTGAAAGTGCATGCCATAAGCCTCTCATGTATACCCTCCACACCCTGTAAAAATGGAGACATCTTCGGTCCCACTATCATACCTACTCCGTGTTTCCTGACTCCCTCCTTCACACCTTTACAACAACACAAATCCTCCCCCCAAATCTCTGCCCCTCTCCTCTCTCATCACCCTCATCTCCGATAGTCCCATTGCATCTATCCTCCTATGCTATTTGAATTACAAGATCTCCTCCTCTGTATGTAGCTACATTTAGTGAAGCACATCTAAATTTGTTCAAAGAATTGTCCTTATTCATCGTTTAAAGGGTCTGATTCCAAAAGGTGTGTGTGTATCCGAGGCTAGTCCTTGAGAATTGCAAGCTGGTTCTTTCAGGCAGCGGCTTGCTATGGCTGTCCTGCCCTAGTCATTGCTTCGTTAGGGTTATCCAGGGTGAACGACGAGGATGTGGAGTTGGACTTCTCACCCCAATAATAATAATAATAATAATAATAATAATAATAATAATAATAATAATAATAATAATAATAATAATAATAATAATAAATAAAGAAGACTGTAAGTCTTCTTTATACTCTTTATACAATTTAAGAGGGGCATAAACTGAATTGTAATGGTTAATTTCAGAGAAGAGTAAGTTTCCCAATTTTAATTCTTTATAAATTTATATAAAGTTCACTTACAATTAAAAATGAAGCTTTAAACTTTTTTTTTTAAAGTAAATATTCAAAATTCACATATCTTTAAATTCACTCTATTATTTTCTTTCATCATATTAAACTATGTGAATGGTTTCCACTGACAATATTTCTTGCACAAAGCAGCTGTGTACTTTGATTTACAGATCCAAGTATTAAGGTTTGTACTTAAACAATTATGAAAACTTTATATTCAATAACTTCAAATGGTCAGAGATTAGATTTAAATTTATTAGTTAACAAAACTGATTGTGTCATCTTCACAAAATATCCAATAAATAATCAGTTTCATGTAGCCATGTATGGCAAGTAATTCAAATATACCACTTTTTTTCATGGAAATAATATTGTGTTATATTTACACCAACAGGTAATTTCATATGTAAATTTTAAAAATGATAAAGGTAAAACTAAGAAATGAAATAAAATAAAATAAGAAATAAAATTATTTTTAATACAAATTTCATAGTAACATACCTGGATTTTCAATCTCACTCAACTGATTTTCCTCAATAATAATGGATTCAACCATTTCTGATTTTTAAAAAAGAAAAAAACAATAAATTCTGAATAAAAAAAAAAAAAAAAAATTTATATACATATATATATATATATTATATAATTATATATTATATATATATATATATATCTTATATTTATTTATATTATATTATATATTTATATATTATATAATTATATATATTATATATATATATATTATATATATATTATATATTATATATATATACTATTATATATATATATAATATATATATATTAAAATGTTATATTAGTGATTGTGCAATTTCATTTAATAACGATGAGGAAAAGGCACTGAGAGGAATTAACCTAACCATGGCTGTTGAGCAAGTAAAATTTTTGCTAATTCTAACTGCAGCTGATATCATTTTAAAATTATAAGACTATGCCTCCATTTCTTTAAAACTGACAGGCTTCATAACTTTCTATTTTCACTGACAATTACACATAAGAAAAATGTTTAAGTAACAAAATATTTTTGTCCGCTACAGAACTTTTTTTTTTTTTTTGGCTCTGCTCCAAACAAAACTTTGTTCTCATTTTTTATTCATATTATTATTTTCTCACATAAATCCATATGTTTTATATTTTCACAACAAAACTGGTGTGTATAGTAGCCCATTACTGATTCATATTTTTGAATTTAATTAACTGAATATAAAGAGTACAAAATAATTTTAATGAGTTTCATTTATATGCTTGTGATATATATATATATATACGGTACCGTATATATATACCGTAAAATATAATATATTATATAATTAATATATAATATATATTATATATATATATATATTATATATATATATATTATATATAATGAGTTTCATTTATATGCTTGTGATATATATATATATATATATATATATCCACCTGTAGGTAACTTCAAATGTAAGTTTTAAATATATTAAAGGTAAAGCTAAGAACCCCATGGACCCTAAGATAATTTTAAAATATTTGGGAAATAAATAGTTATAATTATTCAACAAGACTTGCTCTAAAACATGTTCTTACTGATTGCCTAAGTTTTGACAATTGGAGAAATATTACATTAAGTTTGTTTTAAAAATTCTTTGACTTTTAAATTATTAAATTGAATTTCTTTGAAAAGTATATTTATTTGGTGTCTTTTCATGTTTAACTGTGCCATATGTGTAGTGGAATAGGACTATTGCACCATTCAAATTAGCTGTACATACCACTGCCTAAATTTAAATAATGAAATAAATAATTGAAAAAGAAAAATACAGTTATAAACAACTTAAGCTACATGTTTCTTATTGCTGGACTTTTCTAAATTATGCAGTGTTCGAGTCAAGAGTCCACTAAAACTGGCAAACTCCTGAACTTGGTACATTATATATATATACTATATAACATATATATTATTATATATATATATATATATATATATTATTATTATATATATATATATTATATTATATATATATATATATATATATTTATATATATATATATATATATATATATATATATATATACACTAAACAATCATATAAGCTTAGGCTAATGTAATTTATAATAATAAACTTTGTAATATGCTGAAGAATTATTACTGGAACACAGTTTGATATACATAAGGGTTTTAACCTGTGTATAGATTATATCTTTTTGGCATATAATATTGAATCTTATTAGAAATAAAAGATTTAAGCAGCCTACCATTGAATTCATGCTTCCTCTGCAATCTGTGCTGCTAAGAAATTAATCCATTTTCTCAAAAGCAAATCAAATTGATTTGCATATTTAGGCCAATATATCATTAATTCCCACGTTTTTAAAAGTCAATAATTAAAAAATATCTGAAAATCATTGTATAAATAGCAAAATAAATATAATATACATAATAAACATTATTAATTGAAAGATGCATATATATATAATTTAGATATGTATTCATATATAATGATTGTTTTCAACGATGAAATTATATTTATAGAGCTGAGAAGATATTTTATATATATATATTATATATATATTATATATATATTTATAGCGTAAGGCGGGGTGACTGACCACTTTAGGTATAACGTTCGTCTCGAACTTTCCCTAATGCAATTTTTGTTAATTTTTTTTTTTCTGAAATTCAAGACCATATAGTAGGTAATAAGCACACAAAAAAATATATAATGTACTTCAATAATAATAGTTTATTAAAGTTTAAATAAAGCTGATTCAGCTGACCTTGGAGGGGTGAATCAGGCCACCATTGAGGGGTTGATTGGACTATTGTTTAAATACCTCATTTATGTATTTCAATTTTAATATTTTGAATTTTTACCTAACAAAAAGAGTTTATCATAATTATTATTAATATGTAATAAAAATGACATAATTAAACATTTAATTATTTTTCCTTCCAAGTTTTTTATGCTATATTTATTTTTTTTAATTTTTATTTTTACTTAATATAAGTAACTATTTATTATATTTATTTAATTATAGCTAATTCAATAATAATACGTAACATACGAAAACAATGGTGGTCCGATTCCCACGCCCATCATTCATATACATTACCGGTGGGGTGAATCGGACAAGTTGGCCCCGTGATTTAGCACTAATACTGTTTGGAACAAAATTTATTTGCCAGTTTAAAGCTAAACAATACTCGAGTATATACACGGATATAAGTTTTTTCCTCTTGCTCATATGGTTTCATTGTAATTTAAGTTAAAAAATACTCACATTAAAAAAGTGAAATTTCTAGTTAGAAGGGCATTTTGTACGCCCTAATTTATTATTTTTTAAAATATAAAAACTCTCTAGAATTAAAGATGAACTCTAAATAAAAGCTTGAAGTACTTCTGCGAGATATTAAATGAGCAAAAAAAAATTTTATTTTTTTTTTTTATTTTATTTACGAGTGGACCGAATCCAACCCTCTAAAAGAGGTGGGCCCAGTCACCCTGCCTGACGCTATAAATAATATATATATATATATTATATATAATATTATATTATATATATATATTATATAGTAATATATATATATAGTATATAATATATATATATATATATATTTATATATATATATAGTCTAAAAAGTATATAATGCTTTCCCCAGCACAGTGGTTTCTTTCACCCAAACGCAATAAAACTAATCTTAAAAACTGCAATAAAAATTTTTAATGGTTAAATTTAAGTTTGAAAAGGTCAAGGTATGTGTGGTTGTGACATATGGTCCATCTGAGGGTAATGTTGAAGAGATTGTGATTTTCTGGGATAATCTGAATGATGCTTTGGATTTTCCTTAACGTTTTGAGTCGCTTGTAACTCATCCTCAGGAGGCTACAAAGACACACATATACATAATATTACAAAAAAGTTAAAAGATGAAAATTTAATGACATTATAATTAATTGGCAGACAAGAATAAAATTGAAATTAAGATTAAGATTACAATTACATATAAAAGGCAATAATGTTACAAAAATTTTAAGTGATGGATGCGGGACACGATTCATAATCAATGCATTATTTTTCATCTTTTAATTCTTTTGCAATATTATGTATATGTCACTCTTTGCAGCCTCCTGAGGATGAGTAACGAGCAACTCGAAACATTGAGGAAAATTAATCAATCTTTATGGCTCTTGTTCCATTCCTAGTCATCCAATTTATACTATATGGATCAATGATGCCTTAAACCTAAACCTAACCTATATAAATCAATGATCTGTAAACCCTAGACCTCATTAAATTTTTTATGCTACCCAAATAATATATATATATATATTATATATATTATATATATATAATATATATATATATTATATATATATATATATATATATATATATATATTTTATATATATATATATAATATATTATATATATATTATATAATAAAACTTCCTTTTAATATGCTTTATCTTCTTCTTCTCAGAGGGTAACATGGGGTCTATAGGAAATCAAACTTTAAGGCTGGCTATCCCAAACGAGCCCACCTACGTGTGCACAGTCGAGTTTTAATTCTGCCCCAGGAAGGTAAACCTCAGACTGTAAGCAGAGGATTGAACAGCATCTTCTTATGAGAGTCGGCCGAGTCACATCATATGCCACGAGATTTCTCTCTTCTCTCACTCTCTCTCTTCTCTCTCTCTCTCTCTCTCTATTATATTATATATATATAATATATATATTATATATATATATATCTCTATCTATCCTCTCTCTCTCTCTCTATATATATATATATATATATATATATGGTCAGCATCCCGAAAGCATCATGCCACACATGTAACTAAAAAACTATAACAGATACAGGAAAATAAATAATACTTTATTAATCAGGAGACATTTTTATCAATGAAATTAAAAAAAAAAAAATAACGCTTTTAAAATTTTAAATTAATTAAAAATGTTGGAAAACTATGTAAATGATCGTTTTTTGAGAAGAACGAAGGAGCTCTAGCGCTCTGAGGGAGCGTCAAAGTTACCAAATGTCAAATTTTTTTTTTAACTAAAAGATACCCCAAGGGTAAACCATAAAGATGGACAGAGTCGGGGGTTCTCGGCCTACCGGGGGGAGTGTCCTACCGTTGGCTTAAACCCCCTAAAAAGAAAATAAAAAAAAATGAACATTTTCTCCAGAACATAATAAAAAAAACAATATTTGGTAATTCTTGCTCTCGTTCTACTGCAGGAAGGTTCTCAGAAGCATACGCTGCCAGACCTAGATGATACTAATATTAATAATATTAGAAATAAAATAATTTTTTTTAAGTTCCATTGATGAAATTGCTTGCTGAAATCAAAAATGTTATTTATTTTAGTGTAGCTATTATAGTTTTTTAGTTACATGCATGTTGCTTTTGGGAGGCTGGCCTATATATAAGGTATATATATATATATATATGATATATATATATATATATATATATATTATATATATATATATATATATATATATTATATATTATATATATATATATAAGTATATACGGTATATATATATATATATATATTATTATATATATTAAATATATATATATATAATATATAATATATATGATATATATATATATATATATATATATATATATATATATATATATATATATACTTTTAGTAGCATTATATTAATTGTTAAAAAAAATTATTATATTTTATGTAAAAAAAAATTGTCTTACAAAGTTATTTGAATTTTTTTTTTCTATAGCTAACAGCTCTGTAAGAAATTAATTTTTATGGATTAAATGTTTTAAATATTAAAAAAAAAAATAAATAATTCACTTCTTTTGTAGGGCATACACTGCCTACCTTGCCTACTCAGAGGGCACGTCCCTGGTTATACCATATATCTCTAGGGTTATACCGTGTCTCGTGCATATTTTCATATAAAGAGGCAAATATTAAACTACAGGCATAATTACAAAAACTGGGTGGCACAAATCTTCACCAAAAATTATACATTTTAATGCAAACTTAATATTAAAGCCGATTTTTATTGAAAGAATCATCAGGTATCACAAATTAAAACGGCCCTACCACGTAGTTAAAACTTTATCATTTGATTATTTTATGAATATATCAAGCAGGAAAAAATATGAATACCACACAAATTTTGGCACAATCTTATTATTTTTAAAGTAATTACTCATAAACCTTCTTCATTCATTTATAAAAAAAAGAATTAAAATTATTTCCTGCCAGCTCCCCGCTATAATTTCATTTGTTTACATTTTTTTCGTTAGCATTTGCTAAAATTCGGTAAGCACGGGAAATAGCAACCTAACATAATTTAGGAAATTACTAACGTTTCGTTGGTTTTTACTAATTTGTGCTAAAATTTTGACATAATCGAACGACTTTTTAGCATTTTACTAAATTTCGTTAGCAAAAGTGCAAAAACGAAGACGCCTTAAGATTGCGGCGTAGTAGTTCGCTGATTTGATGAATGTGTCATTCATGAAATTAGCTTTAAATCTATTTCTTCCATCGTAACTCCATCACAATATGTATCAAATATTTGTCTAATAGAATTCTTCTATTTTTTATTTTTGTTTATTCAAAACCAAGTGCTCCATTAGAAAAGCTGATTCAAAATTTTGTAACAATGGTCGATTATGCCGAAATTCGTGCTAAACTGGATTAGCAATTTCTTATCGACGTTAGCAAAATGAAAATGGAAAACGCTAAAAACTAGATTAGCATTTCTTATCCAGCCTTAGCACAAATGCAAAAACGAAAACGGCTTTATGAAAACAAATTGATTAAACAAAAATTATATTGATATTGATATATCGATAATCAGATATCGATGTATCGATAATCTGATGACTGATTACTCATTTTTAGCAATGTTTTCATCCCTACCGGAACGAATTAAACTGAAAGTGGTTTTTTAGTAACTTTATTTTTTATATTTTTAGTGCAAATATACATTTAAAATATAAGTGAGTCAATAAAAAAAGCTACAAAGAATTTTTTGATACTATTTTTTGTAAATTAGAAGTTTATAATTTTAATACAATAATTACGCAAATGGGTTAGCAACATAAATTCCAAAGGGAGTATAGGCCATATATGCTCATCATTTTCTTCTTATTTTCATGGTCATCTAAGACCATTTTCGTTTTTGTTATTTGTGCTAACGCTCGATAAGAAATGCTTATCCAGTTTTAGCACGAATTTCGTGTATAAACGAACGCGATTTTTCATAAGTCACTTTTGTTTACAAGCAATTGGAATCAGCTGTTGTGATGGAGCACGTGGTTTTGGAATAAACAGAAATAAAGGTAATAGTAGTGCAGAGGTGTGTCACCCCCGATTTTTATAAAAATCACAGGATATCCTAAAAAAAATAATGGTAAGAATAGCGCAGAGGGGCTTCGCCCCAGATTTTTATAAAAATCAAATAAATAAAAGGTGTTAACAATCAAATAAATAAAAGTTGTTAAAACTCCCATAGACTTCATTTTTGATCCATCCAGGTTAGGTCTCATTTCAGGCCCTCTAGTTCAGGTTATGATAAGTTTTGTTAGGTAGGCCTATATACAGAAAATCGGGAAAATTGCACTTTTGATACGAAATTTTCTAAGTTCAAAAAAATTTCAAGTAGAAAAGTTAAGTTAAGATAAGTTTTTAAGAAAATTCTTTAGTAGCATGCTTCTGAATTATGCCCAGACAGCCTGTATAAACATTTTCTTAAAACTTAACTTAACTTCTTCTGAACTTAGAATTTTTTTGAACTTAGAAAATTTTCGTGATTCGAAAGGTGATTTGAACTGTTGTTTACTTTTATAATACCAGAAATCTATGTAGATTAGCAATCTTATAACCTGACTAGGATTGCCCTGAAACGAGCACCAGGCCCACTATTTTTTTTTAAAAGAAAGCCTATGGGAAAATTTTGAACTTTGAGAGGCTGTAACTTTTTTTCCTAAAGACTTAAATCATTTTGGTTTTTTATTATGCTTCATTATTATTTTTTTTAGAGTATATCCTGTGATTTAAATTTTTTTTTTTTTTTATAAGAAAATCCTATGGGAGTTTAACAACTTTGAGAGGCTGTAACTTTTTTGTTAAAGAGACTGCCACATTTGTTTTTTTTTTTATTCTTCATTATTATTTTTTTTAGAGTAGGCTATATCCTGTGATTTTTATAAAAATTGGGGGTGAAGCCCCTCTGCACTACTATTACCAAAATAATAATGAAAACAAAAATCGTTGCTCTGTTTAGGAATAAAAGTTAGCCTCTCAAAGCTATTAAAACTTCCATAGACTTTTCATTTTTGATTCATCAAGGTTAGGTCTCATTTCAGGTCCTCTAGTTCAGGTTATGATGAGTTTTGTTAGGTATACACAGAAAATATATGTATTATTAACAAATCTTATCATAACCTGAACTAGAATGACCCTAAAACAAGCAGGAGGCCCATTAATTTTGGTAATAGCTCAGAGGGGCTTCATCCCCGAATTTTAATAAAAATTACAGGATATAGCTATACTCAAAAAAAATAATAGGGAAGAATTAAAAACAACAAACGTGGTGGGCTCTTTAGGAAAAAAAAGTTACATCCTCTTATATTTGTTAAAATTCCCTTAGACTTTTCGTTTGGATCTCATTTCAGGCCCTCTAGTTCAGGTTATATGTTTTGTTAGGTATACACAGAAAAAATCTATGTAGCTATATTTAACATCTTATCATAACCTGAACTAGGATGGCCCTAAAATGAGCATGAGGCCCACTAAATTTTTTATAGGAAAACCTATAGGAAAATTTTTAACTTTGAGAGGCTGCAACTTTTTTTCCTGAACACTTAAATCATTTTTTTTTTATGCTTCATTATTTTTTATCCTGTATTTTTTTTTTTTTTTAAATCCTATGATTAGTTTTAACAACTGAGAGGCTAGTAATTTTAAAGAGAGTCAGGTTTTTTTTTTTTTTTTTTTTTTTATTATTTTTTTTTTTTTTAGAGTATATCCTGTGTTTTTATAAATATGGAGTGGTGAAGCTCCTCTGCGCTACTATTACCCTAATTTTTTTTTATACGAAAGCCTATAGGAAAATTTTAAACTTTGAGAGGCTCTAGCTTTTATTTCCTAAATTCTTAAATCATTTTCTTTTTTTTTAGGCTTCATTATTATTTTTTTAGTGTAGCTATAGCCTATCCTGTGATTTTTTATTTTATTTATT
>JABUQX010108901.1:12500-20000 GCA_015478945.1 Trachelipus rathkii | reverse complement strand
TCCTCTATTTAGGGGATTTCAATGTACACAACACTGAATGGTTTGGGTTCTCTCATACTGATTTAGGTGGGGAGGAGGCCGAATCATTCAGCATTCTCAACGATCTGGAGCAACTAATTAAAGAACCCACACACATTCCGGATCGTCCCAACCAATTCTTGAACACACTTGACCTATGTTTCACCACTAGTCCTTCTCTCTTTAAATACACCACTTTCGCTCCTATTGGTAAATCTGACCACAACCTTATATCTTTCAATTTTTAATACTTTCTCCTCCCAACAGCTCCATAATGCCCTAAGCGTTTTCTGGCAATTTAATCGGGCCGATTGGGGGGCCTTGCGTTGCTTCTACGCTAACTATAATTGGAGTGACTTCTTTGACTCTGAAGACGCTTCAGCTTCTGCCGATAAAGTGGGAGCTGTAATCGTTGATGGGATGAGCAGGTTCATTCCTTCTTCGACTAAATCTTTTTCTCCTCATAATCCATGGTTCGATCGTGCTTGCTCTCTGGCCATTCAGGCTAGAGACAGTGCGTATCGGGGGTAGAAAAATTCTCGTTCTTCTATCACTCTTGCTAATATTTCAATCAGCTGAAATCGTTGCAGGGATACTCTTCGACGAGCAAAGCGGGCTTTCATCAAACGAAAGTGCGCTAACCTCCTTGATTCTCCTACTGATAAATCTTTCTGGCCTCTTGCCAAAAACATCTCTAACAACTTCTGTAAATCATCCTTTCCTCCTCTTATTCGATCTGATGGTTCTGTTGCTAATTCTCCAACTGAAAAAGCCAATCTCTTCGGCCTCCTATTTTCCTCTAACTCAACCCTGGACGATTCTGGCATTCCTCATCCTCCCCCTTCTTCTCTAGTGTCCTATGCCTTTGCCTGTGAATTACATTTGATCGGGAGCATGGGCTCATGAAATCTATGAACGTTGAAGGTGGGTGGCCCAGATGGCATTCCTCCTGATTTTGAGGAGTGTGCTTTCGTACACCCCGCCCCTCGTTCAGCCTGTTCTCTATGTCTCAATACTAATACTTTCCCCTCAGTGTTGGAAGCACACTCTTGTCCAACCTATTCCGAAAAAAGGAAGCCGCTCTGATCCTTCTAACTATCGCCCTATAGCTCCTTACTTGTATTCTATCTAAGATCTTTGAAACTCTTCTCAACTCTCATTTCTTAGATCATCTGGAATCTCTCTCCCTTCTTTTCGATCGCCAGTATGACTTTCGGCGCTCGAGGTCTACTGGCGATATACTTTCCTATCTAACTGATTTATGGTTTTCCGTCCTCAGGAACTAAGGGGAGACTTGTGTGGTGGCGCTTGACATATCCAAGGCATTTGACCGGGTATGGCACGCGTCACTGCTCTCCAAGCTCCCCTCCTTTGGGTTTCCTCCTTCTCTTTACTTACTTATGTCTAGTTTTCTTTCAAATCGCTCAATATCGGCTGTTGTTGATTGGGCAACTTCTTCTTCCTTTTCTATCAATAGTGGTTTTCCTCAGGGTTCTGTCTTATCTCTTACTTTATTCCTACTTTTCATTAATGATCTTCTCACCTGCACATCTAACTCTATCCACTCATATGCAGATGACTCGACTCTTCATTCTTCAACTCATTTCAATTCTGCTCCCTCTTTTACTTCTAGAATTGCCTCTCGTCTTAATCTTTCCGATTCTATTCTCGCTGACCTGGATAGAATTTCCGGGTGGGGTCGTCTCAACCTTGTAAATTCAATTCTTAAAAAAACCAACTTCTACAAATCTCCCTCTCTAAGACACCTTCTAACTTTCCTATCTTTTTCGACGGTTCTCTCGTCTCTTCTGTTGACAATATAAACATCCTTGGCCTTAACCCAAACCAAAAAAATGTCTTGGAAACCTCACATCCATCACAACGGTTGCTAAAGCGGCCTCAACCCAAAGAAGCAGGAGTGTTTACACTGAAGACTTTTTTTCCTCTTCTCAGTGCTCCAGCTATACAAGGGCCTCATCCGCCCTTGTATGGAGAACTCTTTCTAAATCCTAGGGGGGTGTCTGGGTTCACCGGCTTTTGAATAGATCCAGTTATAGGCCAAAAGGCTTATAAACTGTTCTGTACTTTTCAGTTCACTTGACCCTCTATCTTTGCGGTGCGATGCTGGTGCCTTATCTCTTTTCTATAGGTACCGCAGCAGCAGAAGATGCTCCGAGGAGCTATCCTCGCGTACCACCACACCTTACGATGCCCTCGTAACTGCAGAGGGGGTGCTAATGTCCTTTTGAGTTTTGTGTTTTTATATTGGTAACTCCAGGCTAGTTTCCTGTGGTGCTTCCTTCTTTCATGCCACCTCTGTTCTGCAATGGAATTCTCTTCCATCTTCTGTGTTTAATGTTGAATTTAATCTCTCTCACTTTAAAAGCCTGAGTCTGTGATGACCTGCAAAACCTGCGTTAGTTGATGAATGTCTGGTGTGCAAGCCCCCTCCTAGAATGCGATCTGCCCGAGTGGTTGTGACAACTGTAATATATATATATATATATATATATATGCTATATATAATAATATATATATATATATATATATATATATCTTTCATATATAATAAAATAACCAATATATATATATATATATATATATATGTATATATACATACAATAATAATAATAATATATATATATATATATAAATATATATATATATCTTACTATATATAACAACAATAATAATAATATAATAATAATAACCAATAATATATATATATATATATATGAATAAATACATATACATATATATATATATATATATATATATAATATATATATATATATATATATATATATATATATATATATATATATATATCTCTCTTTATATATATATATATATATATATATATATATATTTATTTATATATATATATATATATATATATATATATATATACTCTATAAAAGCTATATGCTCTTATATATATATATATATATATATATATATATATATATATATATATATATACCATTCGTCAAAATTAACGCACCACAAGGGTACGTGGTGAAGGAAGGGTAGAAAAGGTTGAAGAACGGGA
This sequence comes from Trachelipus rathkii, assembly GCA_015478945.1. Taxonomy (NCBI): domain Eukaryota; kingdom Metazoa; phylum Arthropoda; class Malacostraca; order Isopoda; family Trachelipodidae; genus Trachelipus; species Trachelipus rathkii. Next base: position 16,930 of record JABUQX010108901.1, on the reverse strand, counting down.
AGACACTTTATTGGACAATGACAATAACATGGTGGATTCTTCCCCAGAACCGCTGGTTGATAAAGTGTCAGGCCAAGGTGCAGGCAAAGGGTGTCACACTAGGGTTAGGTTGCTCGGAGCTGCAAACACACAAAGGGGGTACGTTCGGTGACGGCGCAAAGGGTGTTTGGTCTTTCTCAATACCGTGTATTACCCCTGTGGCACGGATGACTGTATGACAACGTCCTGGCATGCTCTCGATGAGTGGGCGAATGTCCTGAACAGTGATTTAGTCCCATACGCCGTGCAGTGCCTGTCGCAGGTCGGGGAGGGTCCGTGGAAGGGGTTGCAGCTGTAGGATCCGACGTTTCCGGATATCTCACAAATGTTCGATTGGGTTGAGGTTCGGACTAAATGCTGGCCACTCCAACGCCGTAATTTGAACCGTCCTAAGATAGTCGTTCATACATTGGGCCTTGTGTGGTCTTGCATTGTCATGCATTAGGATGAAAGAGTCACCGATGTATGGGGCATATGGCAAGGCATATGGTTCGAGGATGTCTGTGATATACCTTACAGCTGTAAGAATGTCTCACTCGAAAATGTGGCCCCAATAAAGATATACCTTCCCAAACCATAACCGACCCACCTCCAAACGGCGGTACCTGCAGCACATTGCATTGCGCAAACCTCCCAGTCAGTCGTCGGTATATTCTATCTAGCACGCCTGTTCGAGGCGTACAGACACACTCTCGATTCGTCCGTAAAGACCACCTTTGCCTAATCGTCGACCGTCCAATGGATGTGCTCTTCGGCAAATGCCAGTCGCGCCCTTCAATATGCCGTGGTGTGCGGTGGACCAATAGCAGGCCTCCGGGGCCGGTAATTATGTTCCGCAAGGCGTCGACGCACTCTGGTGCCGTGTACCTCCGCCAGCTGTATTTCCAGATGTCGTGCCGTTGTTTGACGCTCTCGTTATGCACGCAGACGTATAAATCGGTCTTCCACGGGTGTCGTGGCCTTGGGCCCACCTTGTCCTTGCCGGCGATCATGTGTCAGGTTTTCTGGTGTCGTTGGACCACCCGTACAATAGTTGTGTGAGCTACACTGAACCGTCGACGAAGTTTCGGGTACCCGTGTCCTTCGGCGTGGAGTGTTGTTATCCGCACTCACATATCTCTTGGCAGTTGACGCACTATCCTCTCCATGTTTATCGGAGTTGGTTCGTAAGTGAATAATACCTCGCTCGATCATACCCCCGACATAACCTACCCCAACCTTTCCCAGGCCTAGTTACGTGGTTTATGCTTTCCTAAATTTATCGCGGTGACGGCCCCAATACTGCAGCGAATTCTCTGCGGGGTGGTTACATAGTTACACTGATGCTGTCGTCTGTTTTGGTTTGGGGTTTCATGGGGTTAGGGTCCTTCCAGTGATATTTACCCTAGTGGTGCGTTATTTTTTGACGATATATATATATATATATATATATATATATATATATATATATATATATATATATATATATATATATATATATATATAGTCTATTTTTTATAACTATTATATCTCTAGATATATATATATATATATATATATATATATATATATAAATATACATACATAGCTGTAGATACATATATATATATATTTAGATACATATGCTATAATATATACCCATATGTGTATTTTTACATATATATATATATATATATATATATATAGTTTCCACCATACACTCACGGGTTGAGCCTATTCAGAGAGAGGTGTTGAAACAAACACTTATGAGTTATATGGATTAGTGAATTTTGTGTTTGATTTAAAAAAAATTCATGTATTGATAGTATATGATACTAACAATAAATTAAAGTCGTTATAAGAAAGATACGAAATTTTAAATTTTTTTAAATTATATAATAAAGTAAACAAGAACGTACATTTTGATTGAGAAAGAAAATGCTCTTTAATGTTAAAGCGTTGAAGAATTTAAGGTAGGATAAAAATAATGTTTCTTAGTATAAATTTTGTCCTTATAGATTTTTTTTTCATACATTGATTATGTGTATACATAATAAAATAATAAATAATAGATAACCTGAACTAAGAGGGTCTTAAACCTAACTAACCTATATGGATCGACGATGCAGTAAACCTATACCTAACCTAGATGGCTTTATTTGCCGTAACTTTTTTCCCTTGTTTTAGGGTATTTCTAAATAAGATTTTTGCATTTCAGAAAATATGACGAGGCTTCGCTTTCTCTCAGGAACTGTCAAACGTACGATGTTTAAAAAATACAATTTTATTAAATAATTATAGTTCTATTATTTAAATTTTTTTGGTCCCGTTTATTACCACTCAAATTTGTTGGTAGTATCATATAATAACAATATATGAGAAAAATATATAACGGATCCATATAATCAATAGGCACCGATAAAACATTTAAAAGTCGTCACCTAACGCAAATTACGCAGATAAGCACAGACGCAGGCCTTAAAGTGAGTGAGATAAAACTCAGCGAGAAACAGAAAATGTGGAATTACACAAAACAGAGGTGGCTGGAAAGAAGGAAGCACCATTGCGAACAAGACTGGAGTTGCTAATGTCTACACAAAACTCATGAGCAGACACTACACTTCTTGTGTTCCGAGGGCAAAAGAAGGTGATGGTACGCGAGTGGTCAGTTTCCTCGAGCACTTGCAGCTGTGGGACTTATAGTAAAGAGACAAAGCTCCATCATCGTGTCGCAAAGATAGAGAGTCAAGCTAATTGGAAAGCAAAGGACAGTTTGTAAGCTTTTTGTCCTTTTTCTCACCCTATCCAAAAGCCGGGTGATGCCAGAGCCCCACCCACCCTAATATGAGAGCAGTACTCCATGCTGGGGTGAATGAGACCCTTGTTTAGCTGGACCAACTGGGAAGAGGATAAAAAGTCTCGTAGCCTAAGTAGAACTCCCAGCTCTTTTGAAGCCGCCCTAGCAACCATTGTGATGTGAGGTTTAAGACATTTTTTTGTTTATGTTTTGACCAAGAAGGTTTATTTTCTCAACAGCAGAGACAAGAGAACCAAAGAAAAAGATATGAAAGTTAGGAGGTGTGTTGAGAGAGAGAGAGAGAGAGAGAGAGAGAGAGAGAGAGAGAGAGAGAGAGAGAGAGAGAAATTTGAAAGAAATTCTATCCAGATTAGCGGTAATAGAATCGGAAAGATTAAGGGAAGAGACAATTCTGAAAGCAAAGGAGGGAGCAGATTTAAAATGAGTTGATGAATGGAACGTCGAGTCACCGGCATATGATTGTATAGAGTTAGATGAGCAGCTTTGAATATCATTAAAGAAATGCAGGAACAGTTTAAGAGATAAAACAGAACCCTGAGGAACACCAATATTGACATGGAAGGTAGTAGAAGTCGCCAATCAACAACAGCCAATACTGAGCAATTTGAAAGAAAGCTAGACATAAGTAAGCAAAAAGAAGGAGGAAACCCAAAGGACTAAAATTTGGAAAGTAGCGACGCTTGCCATTCCCGGTCAAATACCATAAATATGTCAAGGGCAACCACACATGTCTCTCCATAGTCCTTAAAGAGAGAAAACCATAAACCGGGTAGATAGGAAAGTATATAACTAGTAGACCTCTAGCGCCGAAAGCCGTACTGGTGATCGGAAATAAGTGATTGAGATTCTAGATGATCTAAGAAATGAGAGTTGAGAATGGTTTCAAAGACGATAGCTAAGATACAAGTGAGAGCTATTGGCCGATAGTTAAAAGGATCAGAGCGGCTACCTTTCTACTTAATAGGTTGTATAAATGCGCACTTCCAACTCTGCGGAATGTGCTAGTATTAAGTCTTATTGAATATAGTTGAGCGAGAGGTGGTGCCAGCTCAGAAGCACACTTCTTCAAAATTTGGAGAGGAATGGCATCCGGGTCTCTCGCCTTCCTAACGTTCATAGCTTTCAGGAGCCCATATGCACCCTATGAAATACAATCACTGGTAAGGGCCTGGAACACCTGAGAGAAGAAGGAGGAGTAGGAAGAGGATTGCCAGAGTCGCCCAGGATTGAATTATAGGAAATGAAAGTCAAAATGATTGGCCTTTTAAGTTGGAGTATTAACAACAGAACCACCAGAGCGAATAAGAAGAGGGAAGACAGATTTAGAGAAATTGCTAGAGATGCTTCTGGCAAGAGATTTGTCAGTAGGGGAACCAAGGAGGTCAACGCAATTTGGATTTATGAAAATAAGCTACGCACTTCAAATAATATCCCTGCAACGATTCCGAGCTGAATAAAAATTATGGAGAGTGATAGGAGAACGAGACATTTTCCTACTTCAGATAGGCATTGTCTCTAGCTTGAATGGCCCAGGAACAAGAGTAAAATGATTATCTGAATGAAAATTAGCAAAAGTGATAAGAGGACAGAGTTTTTCAATTCATGATATCCCTTC
>JABUQX010108901.1:0-7500 GCA_015478945.1 Trachelipus rathkii | reverse complement strand
ATGTATATATATATATATATATATATATATATATCTATAATAGATATATTATATATATATATATATATTATATATATATTATAATATAGATAATATATATAATATATATATATATATATATAAATATATTTAATATATATATATATATATATATATATATATATATATATACTATATATATATATATATACTATATATATATATATATATATATATTATATATATATTATATATAATATTATATATATATATACCCATTTTGATTATGGTATGTATGACGTTCCAGTGAATTGTTCGCCTTTCTGTTCTGCGTTCATATCCACCACTTCTCCTCCAGACAACATCTTAGAGACACCATATTTTATCCTACTTAATCACACCCCTCTTCTAGACACATCTACAGAACATCCCAATCCCTATCCCTTATATTCCCTATTGTGTGGCAGATTAAAAAAATGCCGACATCCGTATGTCCTACGTGCGTAGAAGGCAAATAGTGATGGGTGGTAGTTAGATTGGGCTGCCCACTACCACTTGTTCTTTTGCCAGGAATGCTAATGCAAGGCTCAGAGAAGTCGTGATCGCCGTAAGCGGCCTTCTATCTTTCGGCGGAAATGTATGAATCGTATCTGATGGAGGACATGGATGTCAAAAGGAATAAAAATGTTGAGGAGAAGAAGAGAGAGGTGATGAATGTATTTAGAAAGGGGAAAAATTTTGATTTGCTAGCTTGACTGAAACAAAAGATGGAAGGAAAAACGTTAAAAATGGAATGTGTGGTGTGAAAGGTGTGTGTGTGGTGTGAAAAAGGCAAGAGAGGGTGTAAAAAGATTATGCAATTTCTGATGATTGACTTGAGTAGAGAGCTATGGTAGATTTTGTGTGTGGGAGTGCTGGAATTTCTAAAGGTTTTAAATTTGTTTGAATAGGTAAAATTATTGTGTGGTGCGACATATGCGTCCATTCTGAGGGTCAATGTTGAAGAGTCGATTTTCTGGGATAATTGAATGATAATTTGGATGCGGCGAAGATAGGGTATTTAGTTCATTTGCCAGATATTCTGCCACACCTAAGATTTTTAACGTTGTCACCACCACTTGACAGTCAGAGCCCTATTCAAGGAGGAGTGTAGTACGGCTTAAAAGTTCACGCCTTTAGCCAAAAATACTCAGATGCAGCACAGGGGGGGGGACCCCGGGGGGGGGGCTGGGCTTTTTAAATGAGGAGATTAAATTCAAACAGACATACAGAAGATGAATGAGGGAATTCCACAAGAACAGAGGTGGCAGGAAAAAAGGAAGCACAACCACAGAAAACTAGCCTGGAGTTACCAATATCAACACAAAAACTCATGTGCCGACACAGCACCTCATTGTGCTACTAGGGGCGTCGTAAATGTGGTGGTACGCAAAATGATAAAAAGTTTCCCTCGAACACTGCCTTCTGGGATGCTATAGAATAGCAGATAAGCTTATTAACTAGTTTATAAGCCTTGGCCTTTGACTCGTCCCTTTCTAAAAGCCGGGTGAAACCATAGCCCCCTCAGATATGAGAGCAGTACTCCATACAAGAGGGGATGAGACCCTTGTATAGCTGAGCAACTGAAAAAAAAAAAAGCTCGCAGTCTAAACAGAACTCCCAGTTTCTTTGAGGCCCCCTAACAAACCGTTTTGACATGAGGTTCCAAGACATTTTTTGTTTATGTTAAGGCAGATGTTTATATTGTCAACAGTAGAGACGAGAGAATCGTCGAAAGAGATAAGAAAGTTAGAATGCTTTTTAGAGAAAGAGATTTGCAGAATTGGGTTTTTAAAGAATTGAATTTCACAAGGTTGACTAGGAAAGATTAAGACGAGAGGCAATTTTTTTAGAAGTAAAAGAGGAATCAGAACTGAAATGAGTTGAAGAATGAAGGGTCGCAGTCATCGGTATATGAGTGGATAGCAGTTAGATGTGTAGGGTGAAAGATCATTAGTAAAAGGTAAGGATAAGTAGGAAGATAAGAACAAAACCCTGAGCGAACCACCACTATGACAGAAAAAGAAGAAGTCACCACATCAGCAACTCAGCCAATATTAGAGATTTGAAAGAAAGCTAGACATAATTAAGCAAAGAGAAGAGGAAAACCCAAAGAAGGGGAGCTTGGAGAGCAGTGACGCGTGCCAGAACTTGGTCAAGATGCTTTGGAATGTCAAGCGCCACCACGCAAGTCCCCCGTAGTTCCTAAGGGCGAAAACCATAAATCAGCTAGATAGGAAAGTATGCGCCAGAAGAACCTCTAGCGCTGAAGCCATACTTGGCGATCGAAAGAAGGAATGAGGTTTCCAGATATCTTAAAAAGTGAGAGTTGAGAAGGGTTTCGAAGATCTTAGATAAAATACAAGTGAGACTATACTATGTTTAAGGATCAGAGCGGCTTTCTTTTTCAGAATAGGTTGGACATGTAGTCGAGCTTCCAAAACACTGATTTGAAAGTGCTTGTTATTGAGACCATAAGGAGTATAGTTGAACGAGGGGCGGGGATAAGCACGAAGCACACTCCCCAAAACTTGGGACGAATGCCATCAGGCCACCCGTCCTTCCTATTCCTCATAGAATTTCAGGGGCCTATGTTACCTTATCAAATGTAAATCACAGGCAAAGACATAGAACACCTGAGAGGGAGAAGGAGGAGGGGAAAAAGAAATGCCAGAAATCGTCTTAGGGGTGAGTTAGTGGAAAATAGGAGGCCGAAAAGATTGGCCTTTTCAGTTTTAGAATTAACAAACAGAACCATTAGAGTAAAGGGAGAGTTACAGAAGTTTCTAGGAGATTTTTTGGCAAGAGCCAGAAAGATGGTCAGTAGCTGAGAACAAGAAAGTTTAGCCGCACTTTCGTTGTTGAAAGCCCGCTTGCTCTTCGAAGAGTATCGCCCTTGCAAACGATTTCTAGCTGAATGAAAAATTAGCGAGAGTGATTGAAAAACGAGAATTTTTCCACCCCCGATGCGCAAACTGTCTCTCGACGAATTTCGAGCGTTCCCAACACGATCAAGCCATGGCTTATTGGGGTGCGAGGTGACGTCTGACGCAGAAATGACTGGCTAGCTCCCATCAACGATTGACAGCTCCCTCTTTATCTTTTAAATATTTATACATCCATCATTATTCTTAAACTGAGGTTAGCCAATTTGCATCGTCTGGCCAACTGTAAAACCTTAATTTTAAGTTTCCTTGGGGCTAAATATTCTTATACGATATATGAGGAACAGCCACTTGATCTAAGAAATCGTTACGGCCACAAACATGTCTCCTCATTCCATTAATAAATACTTTTATATTGATTAATTATTATTATTATTATATATTATTATTATATTATTTATTATTATTATTATATTATTATAATTATTATTATTTATTATTATTATTATTATTATTATTATTATTATTATTATTAATATTATTATTAATATTATTATTATATTATTTTATTATTATTTATTATTATTATTATATTATTATTATTATATTATTATTATTATTATATATTTATATATTATTAGATTTATTATTTTATTTACTTTAAGAGATATGCACGTAAAATAAATTTACATCGAGGGTTCCTATAATACTTCATATATTTCTTTAATAATTATTATACTATATATATATATATATATATATATATATATATATAATATATATATATATAATATATATATATAATAATATATATATATAATATATATATGTATATTATATATATATATATATATATATATATATATATTATTATATATATAGATATATAATATATTATAATATATATATATAAGATATTATATATATATATATATATATATATATATATAATATATATTATATATGTATATAAAATTTATATATATAATATATATATATATATATATATATATATTATATATATATAGTATATATATATATATATATATATATATATTATATATATATATGATATATATGAGAGAGGAGAGAGAGAGAAAATTTTTTTAAATATATTTTTTCAAATAATCGTCATCGTCATCGTCATCGTCATAGTCAAAATTTTCTATAATCGTCATCGGCAAAATTTCATAATCGTCCCATCACTAGTTATCAATAAAACATTTCTCCTTTTCCATTATCAATTCTTCATCATGTTATCGATAATGCTTATCACTTTACATTACATAAATTATATCAAATACATTTCTGTAAAAAAAATAATTCATATTTAATAATTTTTCTTTAGATACAACTATAATAATTTTTATTTACCCTTTTTCAAAATGTAAAAATACAGCTATACTATCAGTATTAAAAAATCAAAAAATTACTTTACAATGGTAAAGAAATTGTACTTAAGTACACCTTATTAGTTGATAAAGGATGCATAATAATATATATACATTGAAGACAATTTGATAGGAAAAAAACAAGGAAACTAAAATATATATTGCAAAACAATTGCTGTTTGTCTTACTTGGGCACTGTTCCTTGTTATTTCTACTATTTATCTGATATATCATGAAATGGTGTAGCCATTTTATGGTTTCTTTTTCTTTCCAGTCTTCGCATATTCCAATTATCAAACTTCTCACCGAAAGGAATTAAAAGCAACATCAAAAATCCCATAAATTGAAAACCTCCCAATATCCATAGAGCGTATGAGTAGCTTTGACTGGCGTCTCGACTGCTCTGTTAATATATATATATATATATAATATATATATATATATATATAATATATATATTATATATATATATATATATAATATATATATATATATATATATATATATATATATATATATAATATATATATATATTTATTATATATATATATATATATATATATATATATATATATAATATATATATATATATATATATATATATATATTATATATATATATATATTATAATATATATATATATATATATATAATATATATATATATATATATATAGATTATATATATATATATTTATATAACATTATGTTGCACAAATTCCTCTTCCGAAAAGTTCTCTAAATATATAAGATATCCGCAATGTATTGGGTATTATTCCCACATTTGCGGTCTCTTGTTCGTCCCTTCTTTGGATTGGGTTGAATGTACGACTAAAAGACTAATACACTGTTCCTTACTTTCATATTCCTTTGACACTCTATCTCTGAGACTTGACCTTGGTTTATTATCTTTTTACTGTAGTGTATTACAATGGAAGGTGCTCGAGGTTGACCTCTCGCATTCCGTCACCACTGCGTCGCATTCGTACCACAAATGGTACCCTGCTTTAATTCTTGAAATACCTTGCCTGTTCTTTTGGTGCCTCCTTCTGTTCCAGTCACCTGTCTTCTGTGTAACTCTTTGCCTTCATCTGTTTTTTCTGCTGTATTTAATCTCCCCCACTTTAAGTCCTCCATCTGTGGTCACCTCAGAGATTTGCGTCAAGCTTGGGATTGGATGGATTTTCCCATTACTATTTTCATTTTATTATTCGCCCCCTCCTTGAAAAACGCACACCTAACCTAACCTAACCTAACCTAGTTTCGCCCCTAGAACATAGGTAAAAAAAAAAAATTCATTTCGCCCCTAGAACATCTATTTATGTATCATAGATGCTACCTGTTGAAGAAATTTTTTTGATCCGAGCTCCCGTTCCGTGTCATATTTGGTATATCTCATATAGTATATATATATATTATACTATATTATATATATATATATATATATATATATAAATATTTATATATATATATATATATATTATATTATATTATATAAATAGATATATAAATTAGATCGTTAAAATCGACAGGGGATTCAAATTATGCGTAAAAATTTTGATAACTATAAGAGATTCAAAAATAAAAGGTAAATGTCTTATAAAGTATTGACGTTATGTGCTGTTAGTTTTCGCGTCTGGCTGTCTGGCGATTGGTGGTTTTCTTACTTAAATTATCTTGCATTCTACGAAACCAAGTAAGTTGCAAACTCTAAATTAAAAAAATTTTTGGGGGGCGAATTATAGTATTTGAGGAACGAAAAAAACTCCATTCGAAAAGCGAAATATACATTATTTTTATTGTATGCACGATTGGAGTGATTACCTCTAAAGAAACTTTTCATAAAGCATATAGAGATGATATGAGGAGCCTAATGTTGATGTTGAAAATGACCTCCATTGTTTCCAATGCACGCGTCCAGGCGTCTTCTCATCGATTGTCGGACCCTTTCAAATATTTCAGGAGTGTCTTGATCGTTTTCAATTCCGTTCATATCCTTAATCGTAGCTTCAACGGCGTCGATGGAGAAGAGTTATACTCAAGGTCTTCAATGTCCCCAAAAGGTAATAATCTAAAGGATTTAGGTCTCGGTGACCTTTCTGCCACGTAAACTGGGCCAAACCTCGACCTAAACAGTTGATTTGGGAAAGGTCTCATTCAGCGTGTTCACAAACTGCAGCCAACTAAAGTATGCAGGAGTCCCATCATGCATAAACCACATGTTTTGCGCAACTGAAGAGGTACATCATCAAACAATGTACGGCAGCTCATGTTCAAAAGTTTAAGTAGATTTATGGCCATGAAGCCTGAGAGGAAGCTCAACATCAGTACATGAACATGTAAAATTCCTGCCGCAAATGTTACTGAAGCTGATGTTGCGAACGATTCTGTTTAATGGCATGAGGATTCTCGTCTGCCCAAATGTGTTCGTTAGGAACGTTAACGATAGCTGTTCTTGTAAAATGAGCCTCGTCGGTAAATAAAACCTTCATTAAAAAGTTTGGGTCAATACATTTGCTTCAAAAAACCATGGACAAATAACAACACGAAGGAAGCAAGTCACCGGGCAAATAGGGTATTGCACCTGATGGACTGGTACTGCGGGGAAAACCTGTTGCTCGTGCTAGTAACCTCCAAATACTAAATTGGTTCGAATTAAACTGGTAGTGACAATTCTCGCGTGCTCTTTTCAGGATGCTAAGAAATTTCATTAAGAACTAATTCTTCTAAATCAACAGTTCTAGTAGATCGGGGTCTGCCTGTATTAGTGTGCTCTTTGACTGCAAATACTCTGTTTCAGACAGGCGTTGATGAAAAGTGGCAAAAAACCTTGCGCTTGGAACAAATTCGATTGGATATTTTCTCTTGGTTACAAACGTCTTGCTGCAGAACTTTTGCAGCAGCGTGCCATCCCACACATTAGATGCATGTCAGCTAGTTCAGAGTAGAATACACGTGGTAATTACGTTCCATATTCAATAATGAAAGAAACACGTAAGAGACACACACAGTCAATGAGTTACATTGTAATGTGCTAACACAAAACAGACAATCATTTATTGCTTTTATACAGTAGTGTTGTTTTTGGTCAAACAATGTGCTAAAATGTTAAAGGAAAGGAGTAGCGTTTGTGGAAGAGTGTTATTATTAAATGAGATGTTTCCAATTACAAATTTACATTCTCCCTTATAAATAGTCATAATTTAT
>JABUQX010108900.1:5000-32529 GCA_015478945.1 Trachelipus rathkii | reverse complement strand
GCTGAAAAGGCCACCATCGTCTACTATCAGTGCTGGTCTTTTGTATTGGTGCCCCCTCAGGCGGTATGGGTTTTTTTTTTTTTTTTGCAGATAAACATAACCGGCTTCCACTTCTGTCTTTTTTTTTTTTTTTTTTTTTTTTGATCTGATCTGAAATGCTAAGCACAGCTGGTTCCTCCATCGGTATAGCTATTTAATGCATGCTTCTAGGATTAGTGGTCACCGTCTTCGGAATGGTGCCCATTCTTGTGGGGGGTTTTTTCAGCTTAGCTTACGTGATCCTTATTAGGAACTTTAGGTTTCATTATTTTTTACAGTTTTATGTCACCGCCGCTCACGGCGACCCATTCAGAGTGAGGTGTTGAAACGCCTCAAAAAAAATCCATCTAACGGCAAATTACGCCAAATATAAGCACAACGCAGGCTTTTGATAATTGATAGTCTTGCAAAATTAAATTGACGTAATGTAGTGATACACAGATGCTTGGAAGAATTCCACAGAGCAGAGTGCAGATACCAAATACACGCCTATCCGCAGTGATCGAGTCTGGTATCTAACCCTCTGTTCTATGATTCCGGTTGTATCCCTATTTAGAGTAAGACCTTTAGCTTTCTGGATGTGAGATTCAGTTCCATCGAGCACCTTGCCGCTGCGGACCTATAAAAAAGGGTAAAGCACCAACATCGCGCCGCAAATATAAAGGGTCAATGAATAGAAAGTACAGGACAGTTTAAAAGTCTTTTTGCTTTTGCCGACCCTATCCAAACCGATGAAACCAACAGCCCCGCCCCGCAAAAGATATGGAGAGCCCAGTACGTCCATACAAGGGCGCGATGAGGACCCTTGTAACTGAGAAGAGGAAAAAAAGTCTTGCGCTCTAAACAGAACTCCCAGTTCTTTGAGGCCGCCTAGCAACCACTGTGATTGAGGTTTTCAAAACATTTGTCTTGTTAGTTAAGGCCAAGTGTTTAATTGTCACAGGAGGACGAGAGTAACCGTCCGAAAGGACTAGAAAAGCTTAAGTGTCTTAGAGAGAGAGATTTGTAGAGTTGGGTTTTAAAGAATTAATTTCACAGCTTAGAGAACCCAACCCCCTGAAATCTTCCAGATTCAGCGAAATAGAATCGGAAGATTAAACAGAGAGGCCATTCTAGAGTTAAAAAGGAGCAGGAATTGATATTGAGTTGAAGAATGAAGGGTCAAGTCATCGACATATGAGTGGATAGAGCTTAGAGTGCAGGTGAAGAGTCATTGTGAAAGCCTAAGAATAAAGAGGAGATAAAACAGAACCTGAGAAACCTACTTGATAGAAAAGGAAGAAGTCGCTCCATCAAAAACAGCCGACAGTGAGCGATTTGAAAAGAAAGCTAGACATAAGGAAGCCAAAGCAGAAGAAGGAAACCCAAGGAGGGGAGCTTGGACCCAAACCGCGTGCCATACCCGGTCAAAATGCTTTGGATATGAAGCGCCAACACACAAGTCTTCCGTAGTTCCCTAAAGGGCGGAAAACCATAAATCTGTTAAATGAGAAAGTATATCGCCAGTGGATCTCGAGCACCGAAAGCCGTACTGGGAATCAGAAAGGGGAAGAGATTCCAGATGATCTAGTAGATCCTCCGACTCTGAGTGTAATGTCTCGAGTGAGCTTCAATACTATATGACTTACTAATAGTCTAGAAACGTCATATGCCGACTGACTTACTACTGAATTACATACATGTCGCTGACGCGATCCTAACTCAATTATTAGTGTCTCGATCTAATATTAAGTAATGCAAAGCTCCAGAACCGCATCATTTTTTCGGAATAGGTGGACATATGCGCGCTGTCCAACACTGAGGGAAAGTCTACTGTTGAGGCATAGAGAATATAGTTGACGAGGGGTGGGGTCAGCACTGAAGCACCACTTCCTCAAAACTCGGAGGAGGTAATGCCATCCGGGCCCAACCTGCACTTCCAACGTTCTAGATTTCAGAGAGCTCATGCACCCATCAAATGAGACATGTAAAGCGTTAGGACACCAGAGAGGAGAAGGAGGAGGAAGAGGATACCAGAATCGTCCAGGGTTGGAATTAGAGGAAATATACGGCAAGTGTATCTTTTAATGAGAGATCCAATAGAGAATGAGTGTTATTGGCCTTTCATACAGTTGTGGCTTAGTCATCGTCTCTTCGATTCTGTTGCACACTCTATAGCCTGATATGGTCTATATATATATATATATCATTTATATATTCTGAATTGATATCATTCCTCTCCGTGGTTCACTTGAATGGAGTTACTAATTGATTCATGGAAAGTGAGATGAAAGCATGTTTTACAGAATGTTTGTTAGAGATGTTTTTGGCAAGAGTGCCAGAGAGATTTGTCAGTAGGAGAACAGTAGTGGTCAGCGCATATTCGTTTAATGAAAGTCCGCTTAGTGCTCGTCGAAGAGTATCCTTGCAACGATTTCTAGCCCTGAATGAAGTATTGGTCGAAGAGTGATTAGCTGTGTTGTGAGAACGAGAATTTCCCACACCGTTACAGTATTGTCTCACTAGCCTGATGCTCCGTATGGACAGGGAACAAGCACGATCGAAACCATGGATTTTGAGGAGAAAAAAAGATTTAGTCCAAGAAGGAGATGAACCTGCTTCATTCCATTAACATTACAGTTCCCACTTTAAGCAGAAGTCGAAAGCGTCTTAAGATCAAGCAGTTCACCTTTTCAATTATTAGTTAGCGTAGAAAGCAATGCAATGTGACTCCCAATCAGCCCGCATCCAAAGTGCCAGAAGAAACCGCATAGGGCAGGCATGTGAGATGTTGGATAGAAAGTATTAAAATTAATAGTGAGTATAAGGTTGTGGTCAGATTACCGATAGGACGAACGGTGGTGTATTTATAGAGAAAAGGACTTACCTTGTGGTGAAACATAGGTTCAGTCGTGTTCAAGAATCGTTTGGTGACGTTTCCGAATGTCGTGGTAGGTATTTATCAGTTGCAGTCCAGATCGTTGAGATATCTGAAATGATTCGCGCTCCTCCAACTAAATCAGATACGGGAATAACCCAAAAATTCAGTTTTTGTACATTGAAATCCCTTTATACATATAGGGACCTCAGCTATTTGGCATGAAGATATAACTAGTCTTCCTGTGAGAAGTACGTAAGGTAATTCAAAAAAGCATTGAAAAATTATACTGGTCTCGTCTAAGCTCGTGCCACGTCATTTAGGCAGAACAAGTAGCAGAATTCCATAAAATATTGAGTAGAAGGGTAAGATATCATAATGATTTAAAGCACCAGAACATCTACGTAAGTTAGAAGATTCTGAGCCCATTCTCTGAGTCAACCGTGTATCATATGGAATGTTAATTTTACAAAAGCTAGGGTTTCATCATCTTTCTTTGAATTAAGTCAGACTGAAAAATACTAAGTAGATGTCATGGGAAGTCAGGAACACGTTTTTATTACTGTTATTATGCTGCAAAGTCAGGATATATCTCCAACCTACTATACCGTCTAGGGCCATCTTCCTTCATATCATGCATCTACTTATACAGAATAAACATTGAAGACAATAATCATGGACCAAGTTGCATATTTTGCATACTATCTACTATTGTTCCTTAATACTCGCGCTTTTCCTTACTGTTCTACTCACGCAGCTCCTAGATAGAAGCTTGCCTGACCCTATGCTACTTGACTAATCTGTGATGGTATAATAATAGTATTTGTACTAGCAGTGATGAACAGCTTCACAGTACCTATCAGTACGTCGACTACACTCTAGTGCATTATGAACATTCCCTCCATAAATTCTACCTACTTCTATCTGTTTTCTTCTATTTTTAGTTCGCTTCACTACTTTTTCCTATTCTGTTCGTAAGGTTGTTCCAATGTTCATCCTTTCAATTGAAGGTGATTGTATATGGTTTGTGTTTTGACTGTAATTGTGACTTCTATCTGACTTAATCTGCTTTCCTTTTTAGGATTTATACTTTTTGAGGCGTTTTTCGAACTGATTTTGGATTTTTGTGCAGTTGAACCGGCGGATGCTTATTATTATTATGCTTATTTAAAAGTATGACATTCAAACCAGAATACAAAACTAAACTTTAGCGAGCCAGTGAGTTGAATTGGTCAGAAATCCATGATACCCACAAGGCTTTTATCACCTATCTGACTCGTTGTACTTGGTAATAGACTGATAGTTCCAAGCATACTGTCAATATGGAACAAACGAACTTTTGATCTACTTCTCTTCGACATCTGAGCGCCGTAACCTCGAAGAGTCTTCTATCTAATATCTGTCGATATACCGTATACTCCGTGTCATCACATATCGTCATCTATATTCACATCAATGACGTCAATGACCTCAGTCCATAGATGTCGATCCATCTTGAATGACTCTGTCTAAGTCTGAATTCTATAGAGTGGCAAAAGCATATTCTACTCACATGCTATATCCACTGATCTTACCTGACTCGATCATATAATCCATCTAATCACGTGACAGAGTGCAGCTGCTCATATACTGGCATATCCAACATCTGTGTATCTCACTCTCCATGCTTACCTGCACGTCGATACTTTTATTCATACTCAACCGATGTAAATTGATACCCTGATGCCTGTTCTATAAATATCATACCGATTCTACCAAAAACGCTCCGCTTACGATCTCAGATCTGTGTCCTCTCTCTCTCTATCAGTTTTGCACTCTTTTGCTTTAAAGAGATGATGTTTCAAGATCTAAATAATCTCATGGGCATTTGAAACTTCTTGGCAACTATCAGTGGAAACATATTTAAATTAATAGTATCCAGATAGTGCGAGTAGCTTCAAATTTTAAAATGGCAGATGAAATGTAAATATGTGATTAACAATGGGATTCGCTCCCTATTTTTCTAGAACGCAAAAGCACAATACACTCTTTGTAATTCTCCTTTGCTTCCCATATATTAACATATATCTTTCTTTATTATCCGTATATGGTATTTCTTCTAAGAGACCTTGATCTTCATCTACTCGTGATGTTCCTGCTTCTCATCCCCTCTATATCGTACTCATCACTAGTCCTCTGCTAGCGTAATTCATATCGGTATGTTCAGATACGTGTTTAGCACATCCGCACATTGTGGCTATAAGTATTAGAGTCTGGATTATATTACGTCATGGATTTATCTGATTTTTCGCATGGAATATGCCTGACCCTAGTGGTAAGGAGGGTTCTGCCTATAAATTAACGCAATTTTTAGTGGAGAATCTGATATCAATCTCGACCTGCAAAGATACATAGCTCTGATTTCTCTCTTAATAGAATACTTACTTGAGTGTATTCATAACATATATTATGACTTATCGCACGAAGATACCTCCTCTCCATCTGCTCATAATCAGCTAGTCTTCTTGTACTATCATTCGTTAACTAGCTATATCCAACTACCTTATCTGATCTTGATATTATCACAATGCAGTCCATGGCTGGTTGACTATCCCTCGATACCTATCAACATGTCGGCGAGTACTCCAGATCAGTCAACTCTGATCTCCTTGTTGCTGATCCGTCCTTCGTCAGTATGATAGTTGAACTATATGCCAACATTCAGAGTCACAACACATGAACGCATATAAATGCAGAATCGTATAAAAGATATCATGTTCACCTCTCAGTAGATGTTATCACAATAGTCTGATTCTTCGATTATATAATAATCATATATCCATCGCATGCTCGCTACCGTCATATTTGCATAAGAGATGATCTGACAGTAGTAAGCTATGTCTAATATATATAATACTGAAACCGATCTCATATAACTACTACTATATAAACTATTCAAGATCGTCTATCTCTGTTCACTACCGTTAAGAAGCACGCTATAAAATCAAAATTCAGATGCTTTGAGAAGAAGAAGTTAACCTAAATCTCCCCCCCAAAAAAAAATTACTTTGTGATCACAGTGGACGTTATTCACCCTAGGCTATTAATGTAGCTTTTTTTTAATTATTTCCTTTTGTATAAAAAAAAAAATATTCTTGGAAAAAAATGAAAAAGGAGTGCATTGGACGGCTATGGGAAGGTATAGGTAGTTAAATTACTTAAATAAACAAAAATATATTTTTAAATCATCCATGATGATGAACAAGTTGTCTAAAGTAAATTTTTCTCAATATTATTTTAATTGTACCGAACTGCATTCGAAAATATTTGCAATCATGATTACATAGATATTTATACGCCAAAAATATATTCGATAACACGCTGGTCAGGAAATCAGGAAAGCAGGGGAATTCAATTCAATTAATTTCAATGTGAACCTGCAAAGCACACACTCCACCCGTTCTAACGGAAATTATAGAAACTGAATGTTCGTTAGAGTGACTTATTTTACGGAGTTGAAGGATGAATTCCATAGAGCGCATTAGTCGTCCTCAGACAAGGCATAAATTATGGGTTTATGAGTTCAGAGACGGTAGTGTTCCATGGATGCAGAGTTAGAGTGCATACTCATTGATGTTTGGTAAGTTCAAACGAAGCCCACGCCTGTGCAAAATCTCTATCATACACGCCACACGCAATCAAAAAAAAAAAAAAAAAAAAAAAAAAAAAAAAAAAAAAACCTCGAGAAATGAACAGAACAAAAACCAAAGGAGAATGAGGAAAAATTATTCGTCTTGCAAACTAAAACCTAAATATTTTAAAATCTCTCCGAGAATAATAAACCCTCATGTTACTCGATGCACAATATCTAAAATATGAAATAAATATTCAATGAAGTTTAAAAACACTCACGCACTCATCCTTCCCTCTCACGAAAAATGCTACATAATATAACAATTGAATACTATCGATCACTAAAAAGTAGATAAATTCTGTATTAATTAATATAGCTGCTGGGTTCCAAATTAGTAAATTTTGCGCTAAAGCCAGTTGGGAAAAACGCTAAAAATCTAAGTTAAAATTACAATGAGAGAAAAAAACACATAAACTATGAGTTACTATGCTATTCTATATCGAACATAGATATTATTGAATCTAAAGCTTTCTCATAAATTTTTCACCAAAAAGTAAAAGTATCGGCCATTTTACCGATACGATACCATCAAAAATGGCCGATACGACCGATGCTCGATACCGATACGATACTATCGGTACATCAACGTAATAATATATATATTATATATAATATATATACTATTATATAGTATATATATATATTATAATATATATATATACTATTATATATATATATATATTATATAATCTGTATACTTTCAGATATTATACAGTATAATATATATAGTATAATTATATTATATATATATATAACCTAATATAATATATATAATACTATATTATATCGGATAATTAATATGATATATATATAATATTATATATATTATATATATATACTTATTTATATACTATAATTATACTATATATATATTATATATATATATATATATATATATTAATTATATATTATATCATATAAGATTATCCATGATATATATCCCGTAGTAGATAGTAGTATATATACGTATAGGATATATAGGAAGTAATATATATAGATATTATATATATTATATATAATATATATATATATTAATATATATTTATTAAATATATTAATAATATGGAAGTTTGAAGTGCAAAGTTTAAATACTTAATTATCTAAATAGTCATTTGTAATGTATTTGAAACCAAGAAAAATATAGCTATTAACTACTATTTACAAACGTATTTAGATAATTAGTTGTTTCAATCTTACAATAAAAAAGACGTCTTGTAAATTGAGCTATTAAAAACTCAAAGATAAAATTTGTGAAAATGTTCATTCTTGTTTACAACAAAATATAATATTGCAGCTATGCTATTAAATTTGTTTTTTTTGAGATGATTACAAAATCAGTTTGCTATCACCGAATTGGGCGGTAAATCGGTTCGTTAGCAAGTGGAGTAATATCTTATCATATGTGATTGATATCTTGTTTTTTTTTTTTTTGATTTTTCTTTTTTTTTTTTTTTTTTTTTTTTTTCTTTTTGAGAATCATAATGTTGGTATTGTTGGCCAATTACTTAGTTTTATGCAATCCATTTTAAATGGCAGGAAATATCTATTTAACAATAGAAAATAAAACTGGTCTATAAAATAAAATTGTAGCTACTTTGTGTTATTGTGCGTTGCATTAATCGAAAACCTCCGAGCACATAGCTCTCGTGTGAGAGATGCGCTACTAAATAGCAATCCATGAGCCAAAAATGTGTGTGTATGAAATTTCTTCCTCCAGTTGCTCTATGCCTAAGAGCGCATAGGCCTCGCTCTGAATTCAGTCTATCATAAATTGCTATCGGTTATACTATTCAGCTAGCATAGACGTCTCAGCTACTTCCCTACGATATACCGTCGTATTACTATTATAGAAATTGCTATATCATGTTTATCTCCAGTACTTATCTCGATCGGCCACTCAGCCCATTCTATTAATCCAGAATAATATATATATATTAATCTATATATATATATATATATAGTATATAATCTTATAATAAAAATATTTAATAATCTTATGATAATTTTTAATTTATTAATTTTTAATTATATAATATAATTTTACAATCTATAGTTTACATATATTACTATATTACTCAGAAAGTTCAGTGCTACTAATATAACTCTATGCTCTCTCGCTCCGTCCTCGTATGCATCTACGATAGCCTGACTCGTGCTACAGTTCGTCGTGTATCGTATGAGTCTCGTTGTGCTGCCAACAACGCTACAGATATGTAGTCCATATCTCTGCCTCCACATATTTGCGCATCGTCTGATTCCTAGCCTCGCTGTGCATAACTGATATGGCACCATGTCTACGTCCGCTCACTATAGATATGACATCTGAGACTGTGATGGCACGGATACTTACAACTTAACTACTTAGATCATATCGATCACGACGCCTATATGTCATCGATCTCAGTCTCTCGCTGTAATATCTCGCTGCAATCACGCTCGACTACGTATCATACTATATTCTATTATGTCACCCAGTCATATTAATCGCTAGCATTACCGTACCCTATTACCGGTTATATATATATATAATATTAAATATATATATATATATATATATTATATTATAATATTATATATATATATATATTTAGATATATTATATATTGATTATATATAAATTTTTTAAATTTTTTTAATTTTAATTTTAATTTATATATATATATCAGTGTGGACCGAGAAACTATGTTTACTCTCTCTCTCTCTCTCTCTCTCTCCGCTCTCTCTCCTCTCTCTCTCTCCTCTCTCTCTCTCATCTGCTCTTTACTCTTCTCCTCTCTCTTTCTCTCTCTCTCGCCTCTCTCTCCCTCTGCTCTCTCTCATCTCTCTCTCTCATCTCTCTCTCCTTCTCCTCCTCTCTCTCTCTCTCTCTCGTCCTCTCTCTCTCTTCTCTCTCTCTCCTCTCTCTCACAGCGCTCTCTCCTCTCTCTCTCTCTCTTCTCTCTCTCTTCTCTCTCTCTCTCTCTCTCTCGTCTTCTTCAAACTCTCTCTCTCATCTCTCTCTTCTCCTCCTATTCGCATCTTCTCCTCGTCTCTCTCTCTCTACTTCTCTTCCTCTCTCTGTCTCTCTCCTCTCCTCTCACCTACTTCCTCTCTCTCTCTCTCTCTCTTCTCTCTCTTCTCTCTCATCTCTCACCTCACTTAGCCTCCTCTATTATCTCTTCACCTCTCTCCGCTCCTCTCCTGCATCCTCCGTCTGTCTTCTCTCTTACTCTCGCGTCCGTACCTCTCTCTCTACTCTCTTCTTCTTTCTCTCTATTCTTCTCTCTGCTCTCTCCTACTCCTCGTCGCGTATCTGGCACTCTACTCCTCTCACGACATTATAAAACCTTACTGGCTTCTACAGACTCCTATCCTCCTCAGCATCTCATGTATATATTCTGTATCAGATACTCGATCATCCGGCTGCTCTCATGTCTCTTCTCTCGTCAATCTCTTCTGTCTCTCTCTATCCTCTCTCTCTTCTCTTTTTTCTTTCCATCTCTCTCTCTCTCTCTCTCTCTCACTCTCGTCTCTCATCTCTCTCTCCTTTCTCTCTTCTCTCTCTCTCTTCTCTCCTCTCTCTCTCTCCATTCTCTATCTCTTCACGCTCTCCCCTCTCACCTTTCTCTTCATTCTCTTCCTCTTCTCTCAACATATACTTTTTCAGATCTCTCTCCTGCTGGCGTTTCCATCTCCTTTCTCTCTCTCATTCCTCTCTCCTCTCTCTCTCTCTCTTTTCTCTTCTGCTCTCTTCTCTCCCTTCATCTTCTCTCTCACGTCCTGCCCTCTCATTCTCTATCCCTCTCTTCTCTCTCTCTCCTCCTCTCTCCTCTTCTCTCACTCGACATCCTTCTTCCTCGCTGCTCTCTACGTTCTTCTTGCCTCTCTCATCTTCTTCTCTCTCGTCTACTGTCTTCCATCTTACCTCTGATCTCTTCTCTTTTCTCCTTCTCTCCCGTCTCTTCTTCTCTCACTTTTCTTAATTCCTCTGTCTTACGCTCCTCTCCTTCTCCTGTTATGACGATCTCACTCGCCTCTCTCGTCTGTCTCCCTCTAGTATCCTAACACGTTACTTTGATCTCGTCTACTCTGTCTTACTCCTGCTCTCCTCACCTCTAGCCGCTATCGCATGGTCCCTCTAGACCTATACATCTCATTGTTTATTGATTTATCAAGCTAGTTCCCTTGATACTACTGCTCCGGACGTCTTCTGACTGCCGATTCACAGCTACTGCCTGATCCCTCTCTCTCTCTCTCCTCTCTCTCTCTCGCTCTCTCCTCCTCTCTCTCTCTCCTCTTCTCTCTCTCTCTCTCTCTCTTCTCTCTCTCTCTCTCTCTCTCTCTCTCTCGTCTATATATATATATATATATATATATATATATATATATTATTATAGTATATATATATATATATATTATATATATATATATATATATACAATTGTATAAAAAAAATGTGTTAAGTGAGGGATTTTTAGTGGTTAAAATGTTGGGGAAAGTAGCATAGCATCGTAATTGAACATTATAGTATAATCTATACCATTCCCTAACAAACTTTCTACGATAATACTACTCGTGCCATACCATACGTCGTCATCGTCATATCACAGTAATTAGTAAAGGCAATATCTTGGACGCGACGATAATATTCGTGATAAACTTCAGCATCTCTCGAAGTATAACGTTGTACTCTAAGCGAGAGCCATCAGCGAATAGCGCGATCGCTAATTCAATCAGGTAATCAATACAAATACACGTTCCTCGCCTAGTCATCTGTAGTAGCCTCGAGATTTTGTTTCTTAACAATTTCTCTGAGCGCTAATCTCATACTGTATAACATAACTAATCTAGTTTATCTCTTCGTCAAATCGGCTTATCTAATCTCTTCTACTGCCCTTCCAATTTACGTCGGATTTATAGAATCAGTAGTTCATCAGGCTATTGGCCTATTTACTTCGAAGTTCACTTATCAACTAAAGTACGTGACCACGTCCCATCGTGACTATGTCCTAACATAGTGCAAGCGTTTAATTATTAATACTGAACTATAGTCATGTAGTATCCCAAATTTAGAACGTAAGGACAAACATCAATCTTCCTATTCATATATTTGAAAATGTATCCACACCTACTGCTAAGACTGTCTATAATCCGATTCTCAGCTTACAATCGACCATTTGAGCTTATTTTCCCTTTAATCAGTACATCTGACTTACTCATGAGTTTCACCTCATAAAGAAATATATGCGCTTTTACATCTCTTCTTCAGTCATTTGACTTACTTGATTCACCTCATAAAGAAATTTTTATTTTCTTTTTTTTTTTTAACTCAACATTCAACAAAAAAAATCAATGGAAATAGACAAACCAATTGAGTAATATATATAGTTTTAATAAAAATACTAACAAAATTGGTATATAAATACAAACGAAAGGAATTAATAATGGGATTTTTATCTTTGGGCAAGGTATAATAAAAAAATTAATTCTTTAATTCACTCAAGGGGTTATATTCAATTAAGGGTTTATAGTAATGTGATCTAAATAACTGTATAATGTACGACTCCAATTAGTGTAATTATCGACTCCGGATGAGGTTTTCTTTCGCGCCGCGCGTGAGTGCACTCGAGTAATCACGTCAACCGTTCCGACTTCGATTAGAGTTTTTCTTTTTATTGTTTTATATTTAAATTGTTTCCTTTATAGAAAAATTGTTAATTCCCCAACTCTGGCTGGCTTTCCTGGCTGGCTGGCTCCAGCTCCAAGTATAAACCACTGGTTTTATTGGTCTTAAAGTTCGGTTCCTTCTCTTAAGTAATAGTTTATTTACAATATTGACCCTTGTTAAATATTTTTAATTTTTAAGGGAAAGTTATAAGTACCTTTAATTTAAGTGATAGATATAAAAGATCAAATACAGGAGTTATTAGAGATTTTTACAAGGTTTTATAAAGAAAGAAAGGGGGAAAGTATCAATTAAATCAATATACATACATAGAGAGAAAGAAGGGGAAAAGAACATATATAGAAGGTTTTATTTATAGATATAATTTACAGGGGATAATACCAAAAGTAAAATTATGGGGATAAGGACAATGGGCACTTCTATAAACAAGTAAGAATAAAGTTTAATGAAAGGGGTTATCACGTTCACTGGAATCAATGATTCTGTAATAATGTAATAATGATCCACTTTTAATATTATTTAGTAATGATTCAAAAACTAGAATCCCTGTGACATATCCTTATGGAATTCAACACTATGCTTATAGCAAAAACTGTATATTTCCCTACTTTTTTTATCACTATATAGCTAACAGAATTAAAGTTTTTAATATTATATACAAAATTATTTAGTAAATCAATAGCACTCTTCAACAAGTAAACTTATTTTTTTAGTTTAACTGTTCTAGCTATAATCTTTTTGGTTTATAAAAGTTTATTGATTATATTTAGAAACTAGACAGGAGGTATAGGGTATAGCATCACCTTCATCGTGGTGATACAGTTTTGAAGTAAAAACAATGTTGAAGCCTAATCCTCCTCCACAGAAATGATTGGACCGCTGAATTCAAATGGTAACTTCAGGAAGGTAAAAACTAATCCCAAACCCAAAAACCTGGAGAATGAACATATACATTACCAACTTTTGACCAAGATGGTCTACAGGTGGACTAGAACTAATTAGCCAAAGTTTTAATATTTGTTTATTCCAAAAAGTATAATAAATGAAACCTTTCTAGCTAAATTTTGTACTGCTTACCTCCGAAAAATCAGAGGTTTTCTCTGGGCTACTTGAACTTTTGGTAAGTGAGCAATTAGAGTAGCTCACGGACGTGATTGGTGATACAATTCAACAACCAACACAACAATGAGAGAGGAGGAAAGATCTGGGACATATGCTTCTCCTAATTGGTGGCAAGAAACAAAACACAAGTTATACTTACAATTCAATCCAATTAGAAATCATACAATATATCATCATTCACTATTTTTATATTTTTACCGTAAAACAAGTCAACAATTATCCACCAGATTAAAAAAAAAACAGATAATCAATTCTTAGTGGTGATTATAGCTAATGGGCTGTATAAAAAAAAGAAAAGAAGAATATTACAATATATATATATATATATACCGGTATATATATATATATATATATATATATATATATATATATATATATATATATATATATATATATATATAATATATATTATATATATATATATACTATATATATATATATATATATTATATAAATATATCATATATATTATATAGTATATATATATATAATATATATATATATATCTACAGTATATATATATATAATATATATATATATATATATTAAATTATATATATACTATATATATATATATATATATTTATATATATTATATATATATATTATATATATATTATATATATATATTATATATATATATATATATATATATATAATATTATATATAATATATATATATTATATATAATATATAATATATATATTATATATAATATATATTATATATATATATATATATATATATATATATATATATATATATATATATTATATAAATAAAAATATATATAACATATATATAAAAAAAATATATATATAGTCTTATATATATACATATTATATATATATTATATATATAATCTATATATATATATATATATATATAGTCATGTTACCCTAAAAAAAACACCACTTTGGCATTTCTCGTAAATAAACTCCATTTTTTTTCCTTTCCCAACCCTAATCATAACCTATATAAAAATGCAAAAATCTTAACGTGGCCTCCGGAGAAGTTTTACCGATTTACCCGTGGCAGGCAATGTGTTAAAAAACACCAGAGAACACAAAAAAAACACCAGTGGCACACAAAAAAACACCACCCTTAAAAAGACCATTTTCAGTTATTCTAAAAATCAGAGCATATGCATAATAAATACTATTAACATGTTTAGGGCTGCTTTATAGTTAAATACTTCAAGGGTAAAAAAACAAGAAAAAAAAAATGGTACACAATAAAACAGGAAGTGATGACTACAAGACACCTTTTTCAATGTGTTGCTCATCTATATATATATATTATTTAATTTAAATATATATATTATATATATATTAATATAATATCATATATATATATATATATATATAATATAGTTTATATATATTTATATATATATATATATAATATATATATTATATACTATATTATTATATATATATTATAATATATATATATAATATTAATAAATAGATATATGAATATACTATATATATATATATACTATACCTAATATATATATATAATAATTATATACCAGTATATTAATCATATATATATAATATAAATATATAGATTATATACCAGTAATATATATATAGATATAATTTAATCACTTACTATTAATGCTTATAACGCAGCACTCCCTAACTAAACCCATGCCGTATAAGTCAACACTACCTCCACCCCACCATCCATCTGACTCTACCATATAAAATATTAGAGCAAACCTATGACAAATACTAAGGAAATGGGCAAATGGTCGCTTAGCATAAGTTGGCAACTAAAATATTATATATTATATGTGATGAGTAGGGTGATATGGGATAACATATTATGGTATAATTAGGTGTATAGTAGTTTGGGACATAGACATTATAACTCACTACGAGGAAAAGTAGAATGTGATAAGTATTAAAAATTTAGAGCCTGGTGAATAAGACTATGATAAAAAAATAAATTGATATATATAGAGCCTATACTATATTTTTTTTCGAGTTACAAGTTAATCAGGGACCCACCACAAGCTCAACTAAGAACAATGCGCACTATACATAGGGCAATAAATAGGCGTATATAATATATTACATAGAAACTATTATAATATAATATATCATTTAGATATAATTATATATATAATAAGATATAATGATAAGAATATTAAAGTTTAATAATATAACTAGAGTAATTGAAAAAGAAGCAATAAAAATACCACCTAAGTGATACAAGTTCCAAATAAAACTATATCACTATAGAGATAATATATATATATATATATACTATAATATATATATTATATATAAATATATTAAATATATATATACATGTAAGAATAAATATATATAGATAATAATAGTATAATTAAATATGTATAGAAGATTCAAGAGATATATATATATAGAAGTATATAGTATATACTATAAATATTATAAGATTATAGATATATATATAGATAGATATAAGGAATGAAAGAATTATTTTAATATATAGATATATAATATCATATATATGATATAATATTATATAGATAGATAGATATATATAAATAATATTAATAGAAATGGAAATGAAAGAATAATATATATATATATAATAAATAACTATTAGTTATATTATTTAATATTAATATATTAACTAATATATATATTAGAATATATTATAATATATATATAAATAACTAATAATTATAATAGATATAATATTAAATATATAATTATATAATATAATATAATATTATATATATATATATACTGTTCATATAATATAATAAAAATTTGTACATATATTATGAGATTTAGTGTATATAATAAATTGAAAAAATATAAGAAAGATATATTTAATAAAGATCATATAAAATATAATATAATATAATATATATAATATATAAATATAATAATATTATAATTAATATTATATAGTTATGATATAATGTGACAATATAATGAATATAGTAATATTTATAATGATAATATGGCAATAAAATAGAGAATGGTGTTATTTATTTGTATGTTACACATTTAAATAATTTAGTATGTAATATTCTAGAAATTAATAGGTACTGTACAAAAAAATATATTAACGCATAATAATTAAATGACAGCTCCTTATAATCATATTATATATATAATAATAAAAGATATATATTAACTATAAGTAATAATATTTTTTAAAATTACTATTTTGAGATATAATATTAAATACTAGCTACACATTTAAAAGGAAGCGGTTTATTACTTATTATTAATTTAATGAGTTTACTTCACAACTTGGATAATTATGAATGATAATTGGATGTATTTTCATACCAGCATGAGCGTGTATCAATCAGCTTGAAGCACCAAGGCCACACACACACACACTACACACACACACACACACACACACCCACACACACATAAAATATGTGTGTGATTTTATTAGGATAGAAAGGCTGCATTAAAAAATATTTCACCAAAATTGCATAAAACGTAATTGAATGATAGACATAATAACATAACTTAATTTAATAATTTGCAATATTCTAGGTCAAGACATATTTATGATGTAATTCTAGCAAATATGACATATGACGTACACAAAGAAGGTATGTTTTAGAAAATTCAATATCATATATTTGCTATAGAGTAACGTTTTACGAGATTAGAAGTATCACTGAAGTTCATATTATTCGGACGCAGATGTGGATGTGGATTATATATTGCGGATGTAAAATTGAAATTTTAACCTTATTTTATTTTTATGCTTTAATTAATGTGTTTGATACGAGATTACGAGTATCACTTAAGTTCATTTTATTTGGAGGCGGATGCGGATGTTGATTTTATATTGCGGATGTAACATTGAAATTTTAACTTTATTTGTTCTTTATACTTTGATTAATATATATTATTCATATATAATAATAAGAAACTGCAACATGCAATCTAACGAGAATATAAAAATAATTACATATACATAACTAGCATATATCTAAAACTCAAAATAATATATATCAACTAAATCACTCATTAAAAAATTATTACCAGAAACATACTGAAACATCATTCCCTGATATAAGACAAGAACAGAATCCTACCTAACCTTGAAGCCAGTTCGCTATTGCCTATTACAAGCTATAAGTATTACCTTTTTAAAATAATAAATATATATTATTATATTATAAAGTCCTGTATTTCACTTATTATGTACAAAATTATTATTGGTTACTTTAATCACAATTATTCAAATGACATCCAGTATCTACAGTATTCACAATCACTTACAAAAATCACAGAATAACTGATATTCATTGATTACGTTTATTATTTCGCGATTAAATTACTGAAATGTGTCAATATTTTAGTATCCCTGTAACTTTAGCAAGTCCATAAATGAAATGCATGTCCGTAATCTCGGCGTTGGTATAGCGATTCATGATAGAGGACGTAAATAACAAAGGTTTAACTATTAAAGGAAGAAAATAAACGTAAAACAGCCAAATGGTACTCACTCTCAACAAATTCGACAGATACCAAATGATTATTACAGTATGAGAAAATCCATACAAACTTACAATACACACAATATTCTGACAACTACCTGAAAATAAAGATTAGAAGGGAGTTTTCTTAAACATATAGCTATATTATTCACAATACGATAATCTTTTGACCGCTTACAAACTACACACATATACCGCACTACATATATAACCACTTATACATATTATTGCAAAAAATACCGTAACCTTCACCATATTAAACTTACCTAGAAATGATTTCCAACCCTAGAAATACCATCATAATATAGAAACCATGGAGAATATAAATATAAATTTACGAAAATATAAAAATATAACTGTATATTAAAAAAGCTTCATAAATATAAGGAAATGTCAAATTAAGGATTTATAGTTTATATATATTATAGATTTTAGTATTATTATTTAGTATTAAATTATTTTTGTATAAATTTGTAATTATATTTTATTTTAAAAAATTTCTATAAAAAATTGGTTTTCTATATATTTCATTACAATGGATGCACTTTTCGAGAACTTGTGTTATTTTAAGTTTAAAAATTTTTGCTTCCTTTATAAAGAGGAAGAACATGAAAGTTCAGTTTAATATCTCCGATCATTTCTGGTGTGATCTAAATTTCTATTGTATCTATATATAATCACTGATAATAATTATTACCTTCACTTCGCGCCTTAAGAGCGGAGCACTTTAATCACTACCTTCATAACGCCATCCCCCACCATCCATCATCTCTACAGAGTTTTTGTATTTTATCTTTTTAACTATCTTCACTAGAAATGGATTCTTAACATTAATGAAATATCCTCTTCAAATTCTTCATCTTCTCAGGCAACATATATATACTCAGCTGTGAATATTTTATACATGTTATACTGTGCTTCGTTTTAACTAGTTTATTATCTATCGCTTGTACTTTAATCTAGGTTCCTGTTAAAATATTTGAAACTAATAGCTAAAATATTGATAGGCAGAAGTATTTTTCAATCTCTCTCCTTTTAATTTCTTACTGTCACGTAAATTTTTATACATTTCGCAGAGTGTTATCCCGATTTCTTCAATTTATCTCTAAAGATAGACAAAAAGTTCCTATGTATTATTATATATATTCTAAAAGCGTCTAATTTCTTTATTGTAATCTTAACTTAAACAGAACTTTATATAATCCATTTCCGTTTACCGATTATCTCAATTCAAATCATATATGATTACAAAAACCCTCAAATTATTCAAATCCTACTGATGCAACCAGAGAAGTTCAAAGACACAAAAAATAAAACTGAAATATACAAGAAATACCAAAACCTAACAATGAATACATAATTAACAATTAAATAAAAAAAAATTATTGATAAATAAGTAATAGAATAAAAATTTAAGTAAAAATAATCTTATAAAGAAAATAACATCTTGTCGTTTTGGAGAACTTGAGTTTTCATCTTAAAAAGAGTCAAATAACTTCTCCAAGTAAAAGAATAGAATAATCCTATTATTGTAACTAATATGAAATTAGTAATAATAAATTAAATGAAGTTGAATGAAATGTTAAATTTTAGAAAAAAAAATAATGAAAAAAAAATCAAAATAATATAATGAAAACGATCATTATTAAAAAAGATAATTAGAGTCGAAACAGCCAACGTTTTGAAAATTGTAATATCTGGGCTTGTGACATGTTGCACTTTGACTTCAAACACACTAGAAAATTCCACTGATCTGAATGAAACTTGACTCTGTATCCTGTATGAGAAGCAGGAACTCTCGTCAATGAAGGAGTTGCGTGTCTGAATAATTCAAAAAAACAACTTTGTTAAGGTTATAATACTAGATTATTATGTAGGTAACGATTTATATAATTTTTTTGCGATGACGATTAGAACGATTGGACGATTATGAGAGACAAATTTCCCGTAATGACAGAATGACATGAATGACGATGTGAAACGATAATTGAAAAAACTATTTATTAGAAAATTTTCTATATTGAATCTCTCTCTCTCTAACTCTCCTCTCTCTCACTCTCTCATCTCTCATATATACTATATATATATAATTACTATATATAATATATTATTATACTATATATATATATATCATAATATTATATTAGTATATATATTATGATATATATATTAATATAATATATATAATAATATACTATAATAATATTATATAATAATATAATTATTATAAATTATATATATTGATAATATAATATATATATAATTATATTAATAGTAATAATATATAATTATATTTATTAATAATATATAAATATATTAATATATATATATAGTATATATATATATTATTATAATAGGCGTCGATAAAACAGAGAGTGAGACTCAAGGAGTATTCACCATAATCCCTGAAAATATATTATTATACCGAATATCAATAGATTTTTATTCCTTAAGTCTCAATAATTATTAATTAATAATAATATAATAATAATATAATATTAAAAATATTAAGTAATAATAATATATAATATTAATTCAATGAAAATGAAAAGTATTTATTAATGGAATACTTAGGGAGAATGTTTGTGCGTCGTAACGATTTCTTAATATAGGTCAAAAGTGGCTGATCACTCAGAATACATGAATAAATAATTATAATTTATTTAGTATACCAGATAGGTAATTCATAAATGTTAAAGGTTTATCCACAAGAGTTGCAGTTAGATGATTTAAGGCAAATTGTTACTACTACTCAACTAAGGAATTAAAATGATGGATTATGATAAAGATTTAATAAAGATTGAAGGAGAGGAAGCACTGTTAAAATCGTTAGATGGGAATAAGCAGGTTTCATTCATATCATTATCAGCTAATTTTCTTTCTCTAACCATTCCATGCCTTCTAAAACTAAATCTTTCTTTCTCATAATTCATCGTTCGATCGTGCTTGTTCCATGGCCATTCAGGCTAGAGAGCCTATCGGGTGTGGAAAGGCAGACATTGCGTATAGGAAGTGGAAAAATTCTCGTCTTCCTATCCAACTCTCGCTAATTTCATTTCAGCTAGAAATCTATTATGCAGTGAGTACATCTATTGTCGTACGAGCAAAGCTTCTTTCATCAAAGGAAAGTGCAGCTTAACCTCACTATGGTTCTAACCTACTGACAAAATCTTCTAATCTTTAGAGGCAAACTTTTACTGTAAAATAACTTGTCACATTTCTGACTCATCTTAATTACGATACTTAAATTCTATATTGTAGTTGCTAATTCATACTCAACTGAAAATGGCTAAATATTTATCATTCGTAGTTATATAAACCGTACTATCGCATTCAACATATATTCTCTATTTCTCATAAATATAACTCAGTCACTATTACCCTAACCTCATAGTTGGAAGCCTCCACATTTGAGTTTCCATAACACTAATTCCAAAATAAAGAGAGAAGTATCTTAGTCACTCTGATTACTACTTATATATAAATACTATAACTATATCTGAGGCCCTTGTTAAGCCATTACTTGGTATTTCTATATATCTAGATGTATTAGAAACCTCATACTCAACTTCACTTCTTAGTAAATTCATTTACATGGAATAAATACTCAACTCCGGTAAAATCAGCCGTTATCGCTCCGTTGCTAATATGATAAGTCTTAATGGCGAATATTTAACGATTTCTCATATATCAATAATAAAACCTGACGCGATATTATATTATGGTTTTCGGACTACTTAGGAAAACTACGGAGGAGTAGAAGAGTAAGAACTATGATTAATATATATAGTGATGATGGCGCTTGACATTAATCACAAAAGGACATTATATATATTAATCGAGAGATAAATATGGCAAACTAGCAGTATATCCACTGCTCTCCAAGCTCCCCCCCTTTGGGTTTCCTCCTCCTATCCATGGTCATTACTACTTATATATATCTAGCCTTCTTTTCAAAATTACGCTCAAGTATATTTACGAAGTCTGGATTGTGATGAGCGACTTCTATACCAGTTAGTAATTAGATCATATAATTGATGGAGATGTTCACTATTACATAGAGGTATTCTGATTTTATAATGCATCCTACTTTGATTATTCCTACTTTTTCATTAATGATCTTACTCTACAGACTGCCCTCTACTAGACTCTTTATATATCCAACTTCATTTCAATCCGAAAATATTATTCTCTAGAAACACTCTTATCAACACTACTATTATTAAAATCATACAATGTCTACTTACCTACATATTCATTTTACTTTTGGTTGAGCGGACTCTCGCCTACCCTATCAGTCCACCTCTAATAAGTTCTCCCCAGAATCTAATTTATAACCCAGTCGCTGATATGTGCGGGATTACGAACACACTCTTGATATGTTATTACAATATATATAGAGAGATAGATAAACAACTAATTACTTTTAGATCTATATAAAAAACTCAACTCTATTTTGACTATGTTCACAGAAGTGCTCTATCCACTCCAAATAATATCACGCGCTAAAGCAAGCACTTATAACACACTCAATCTAGATTAGCAATCTTCACTCTGTGTTGGATCCGTTTGGAAATTTACTAGTAGATACTTGTAACCTAGTATGACAAAATAAAATAAGAACTATTCGTATATTGAGCCTTAATCATATTAAATAGAAACAATAATAATAAATGTTATCTTGGAAAACCAATCCTACCTCACAACGGTTTATAGCTTATAAAGGGCTAGTGACCCTCAAAATAGATACTTGGATAAGATATTTCAGATCTTAGTAATACTGATGAGATACTTTCTACTCCTTTAGATTTCATCAGTATAATATCCGCTATAATATATACATATAATTAGAGTACTATACATCCCGAGGCCACCCCCAAAATGATGAACTGCATCAAAGTTTACGTGCTATAACTACGAATCATGTTTCAATAACACCCGCTTTTGGACAGGGTCTAGTCACGGACAAAAAGGCCTTATAACTATCACACCATGATTAACATAATTTGTTAGACGCACCACATCGTAGGTTGGTGATGGAGTCGAGAGAAGCCTGAAATTTAATTCATAATATTTACATCAACAACACTCCTTATAATATCTTATTTGCTAATGATGCGTCTGGGCAAAGCTATGCTCTCATCACCATTGCATCCTGCAAATACTAACTGCCATATGCACTACTCTATAATAGTGTTGTTTTACACTTGCTGCTCAAGAATGGATGCTTTCTAAGTATTCCTTCTTTACGGTGCACGAGCTATGAACCTGTATCAGAAATCGAGCGACATCCACCGCCACCTTTTCACCGACCCTTGGTACGGCGAGAAACCTGACTCCATCCAATAATGTCGGGTATCTCCATGGATATCTTTACGTCGAGATAGACAAAAAAAAATCAAACATTTGACAACTTATCGCGCGGCGCTCCCTCGCATACCAAGTAATTAAATAAATTACCTATGGATAATTAATTCAAACATTTTAACAATTTTAAATTTAAAAAGCGTGTTTTTTTTTTTAAATCGGTTAAAAATGATTCTATAGATATAAAAATATATTATTTTCAGTACATAAGAAATGAAATATGCCATCTTCGACAGCAGTCAGATCATATATTAATTATATATATATAATATAAATATATATTGTATATATATATATATATGTGACTATATAATATAACTATAATATATAATATACAAATATTATTATAAGTATTATATTAATATATTAAATATAGTGATGTATTATATATACTAAATATATAAACAATATAACATTATTATATACCTATAATACTATACTATAGATATAAGATAGTATATAATATATATATATAATATATATATATATAATATAATATAATATATATACATATATAGGTAGTATATATATATAAGAAATACTATAAATATAAGTATAATAATTATATATATATATAATATATATAGAATATTATAAAATATATTATATATATAATATATATATATATTATAATTATATAATAAATATATATATATATTAATATATATCTATATGATCCCGTCACCTACCCCGCTCATGCGATTATAAATACAATTCAAAAACATACAACCTACACCTCCCCCTCTGGCGCTAGATTCACAAGCCCAAGAACAAGTTATGAGCACCTTCTCTGACTGCGTCTGCTCTCGACGCCCCCCCACCGATTTCTCATAACCTCTTCCTTTGACGTGAAACCGCCCAAGCGCTAGCCGTCCCTGAACACGTGCCCTCCAATTAAGGGGGCCAGGCAAAAAGTAATAAAATTTAATAAGTATTATATTATATTACTATATTATAATATATATAATATATACCACATAATAGCCACATTACATAATTAATTATATGATTATAATATATATATATAATAAATATATAAATAGATAAATATATATATATAATTAGTATATATATATATATATATTTATATTAGTCTATCATACTATCTCAATCTATATACATCTATCGTACTACAACAATTCATTTACACATGCTGGTGCTTACAAGCTATTATCTAATGACTCTACGATATCACCTCATATATACATACTTCACCTCCGGCGCACCACACTCTACTACATCAGCTCTACTAGCTAATTGCGCACGTACGGCGACTCTCAATATAGTACACTCTCTCTGTACGACTACTGCAATCACTCAATGCTCATCATACTACGCTCGTGCCTCGTGCACTTATAAACCACTCTCCGGCTATAGAATAACCATGAACACACCCATATATACCTCTAATATTCCTACTTAATTATATACATACTATCTGCTCTCTCTAATATTAATCTAACAGTAATACTCACCTATGGTCCATTCTCCCTCATTTCTCCGTAACAATCTCTAATCCTACACTCATCCGTCTCTAACGCTCCTACTCCATTAAGCTCAATTCGTATCAGCGCAAACGTCCCGTACCCTGCCCACATTCTATCCCTATCTCTCTATCCAATATAGATCCTATCTACTATCCTCGCTCGCTAACACTGTATACTCCTACTCCATAAGCGCATTCATAGCTACCTTCTTATCATGACCCCGCCTGCTCATAGAACTGATCCATATACCCATATCTACACTCAATATACCATCCTCCCCCTCTCCGATCTTTATGCTCACCAGCACTATACTACGAGCCACTCGCTAACTGCTCCTATGCGTTTACATAGCGCACGATGCCCTAATCCCCTCGTTATGACATCGACTTCGCATCATTACATTCTATCATCTACGCTAACATATCAGTATCATCTGTCTAATATCTCCCATCTCGACCACCTTTATCCTCCTTCAGTCACCTAACTCACGATCTCTATCTCATCCTGCCCTCCTCTCATCAAATCTTTTATATATATAAATACTATATATATAAAAAAAGTAGTACTAGATAATATATATAAAATATATATATATATATATATACTAATATACTTCATAACAATATTATACTAATAACTATATATATCTAAATTAATTATATTATATATATCATATATACTATAAATAATATATACTGTGAATATATATATATATATATATATATATTAAATATATATTATATATATTTATATATAATAATAACATATATAATATATACTATACTATAAAATATTATATATATATCGACAGATTCGCCGGTTCTAGACGGTTGGACTAAAGTTTGCAATGGTGCGAATGAAAACCCCAAGGAGGAGATGAGCTCGCACTTTCAGCAACAAACTTAACAGACCAAACTATTTCCAATCCATGAAAATTCATGGTTGTCACAGGAAAGCAACCCGCACTCCTCAGATGGGGGGAAACAAGTTTCCCCATCCTCGGGTCTCAAATGGGATACCTCCTCTCAGTCGTCAAACTATCATTCCAGCAATATCAAAGATAAACCAACCAGGAGGCATCTGCTCCCGAAGCCTAAACAACTCAACCACCTTAAAGACGATTCTCTCGTTCAGATCATGCTACATACTTAATTATAACTCCACAAAAATTTGAGTGACTTATTTATTCTGACCCTCATAAATTATGCATCATACTCATATTATTTGTATCACTTTCTTGCTTATTTATAATAAATTAATTAAAGATCTAGCCAAAATAACAATGCTCATGGGCCCCAACATGTATGAATATGCAAGTGACACACCCAGTTTAATAACTCTCACTGCTCTGTTGCTCTGTTTTTGTTTATTGCTTAGTTCACTTACACATCATTTATCTGGCAATCAAAATGAGACATCACAAACCTGCACAAGTCCCAACACATCAGACCAACAAATGACATACTTTAAATCTTAATATCTCTATACCCTAAAATAAAAACAATTAATCAATCACTTGCAATTTCAACCGTGTAAATAAAACAATAGCATTGGCACAAAAAGTAGGTTTGTTCATGTTTCAGTATACACATCACAAAAACACATCATCTATAAAGTGCTCCCACTGCATTGAATGGATTCATAAAACAGATGTTTCCTTTTATGACTCTTCCCAATCAGAACAACACATGGACCTGCTCCATTTGTAATCCTCAACAACTTCCCCACCATCAAACAATTTGAAAAATAACAATTTAACAATAAAAATCATTCAAATTAATATAAATGGCTGAAAAAGAAATATTCAGAAATTCTAGCTTTCCTCTATAAACGCAACATTGACATAGCTCTAATACAAGAAACCCATACACCACAAAAGACCTCAAGAGCACCATTTTATGAATATGGCTCCATTTATTCGGACACTCATGCAGAAAACCACACCCTATTAACACTAATGAAAAACAACCTATCTTACCATAACACTACACCATGAAAGACTAACCTATTAAGTGACCCTATCCTCAACATCCAATCATTTTCTGTCCTCATGAATAATATCTCTCACAACATATTAAACTTATACATCCACCAACCCACATCTGAATATTGTCCGAACAATTACAAACTTAACTTAAATCCTATCAATGCAATTAACAACTTAATAATAGGAGTCTACTTCAATACCTATCATAAAACCTGGTACAGGGAATACCACACAGATAACGAGGAATTCACATACTCGATGAATTAGATACCTTAAATTATACTAAATATAACAAACCCCCACCCGAATTCTACCTCAAGCAGACCAAACCCAAGCATTCCCAGTCATCACTTTCTCCTCTCCTTCTCTTTTCATTAACATTACATGGAACACAGAAATAGATCTCCCAGACCATGTCAAAATAATAATCACTTATACAACAACAAAACTACTCAGAAACAAAATAACTTCAACCTTTACAAACTACAAAAAAGTAAAAATTCCCTCAATACTTAGAAACACACCTACTCAGCTGGAAATTAATAACTCCTTCTCCCTACATAAGGCCATAGAAAATCTCATTAAAGTAATACAAAAAGCTTCCACCCTTTTCCAAACCAAAAGTCCATAGAAAACACTACAACCTCTCATTAACACCAGAAATCTGCAATCTGATAAAGCAAAAAAAATGTCATTTGACAGCAGAAAATTTATACCCCAGATCTAACTGCCCAAATTAACCCCTTAATTACACAAATCTCCAAACTATCTTCATCCATGAATCAGAAAAAAATCAAAAAATATTTAAACTGACAACATGGGGAAGCCTGAAGAAAAAAGAACATGGCAGGTAG
>JABUQX010108899.1:0-21673 GCA_015478945.1 Trachelipus rathkii | reverse complement strand
AGAGATACCTTTCAGGGAGAACTCATTGCAGTCAGAAAATCCACCCTAAAGTTTTGCTGGTCTGCGACGGACCCTCACTATAGCATCTCATCAACTGTAGGGTTCATTCCT
Organism: Trachelipus rathkii; assembly: GCA_015478945.1. Lineage (NCBI taxonomy): Eukaryota > Metazoa > Arthropoda > Malacostraca > Isopoda > Trachelipodidae > Trachelipus > Trachelipus rathkii. The sequence goes on along the minus strand of JABUQX010108899.1, from coordinate 21,562 downwards.
TGGCCCAGGTGGGCCCAACCATAAACCCCGCCATTCACTCTATTATGCACCTTTCTTCTCGCTCTGCCAAACTCATTTCTCTTCTCCAGGCATTCTTTCACTGACTCAATCCACTTTTTCTTGTCTCCCAGCTGGTCGATTCCAAGCACACACCACTATTCATCCGCTTAACCAACCGACTATCATCCATCCTTTCCAGATGACCAAACCATCTCAATGTACTTTCATTTATTCTCTCATTTACCCCTTTCATCACACCACACAGCTCTCTAATACATTCATTCTCATTTTATCAATTTCTCCCTCAAACCTAACACGCCCCTAAGATTGTCCATTGAACACCATTGACTTTAGATCTATACCTCTTATTCCACGACCATAGTCTCACTACTATACATTAACCCTTTCACTGCGCGCTGCGCTGACTCAACGCGTGTTCCAAGCATGATGGTAGAAATACGCACATAGTTATTTATTTTCGCTGCGCTTAGTGCTGGGCGATATATCCATTTATTTTGGGCTTCTGTATATAATATATATATATATATATATGATATATATATATATATTATATATATATATTTATCTTATATATATATATATATATATTATATATATATATATATATATATAAGTAAATATATTTTTTTACATAACGCTTTAATATATATATATTATAATATATTATATATATATATATATATATTATATATATATATTATTATATAATATATATATATATATATATATAGTATATATATATATATGAATATATATATATATATATATATATATATATATTATATTAATCTATAAAAAATTTTTTTTTGTTACATAGTAATGAGACATTGCCTCTTGTCCGAAGATACCAGAGCAAGAAGATCTAATATCATCTCTCTCTCTTTCTATATATATATATATATATATATATATATATATATATATATATATATATATATAATATATATATTATATATATATATATACTATATAAGATATACCAAAGAAATTTTGCAAACATTGAGGCAAAGGCGGGGGAGGGGGTAAGGGGGTAGGGAAGAAAAGTAAGAGATTGAGGGGCTCTCGAGTAAAGATGTATATATATAGAGCAGTGCAATTTACGACGATATATATAATATAATATATTATATATATATATATATATATTCTATATATATATATATATATAGTATATATATATATATATATATCATATAATATATATATATATATATATATATATATATATATATATATATATATTATTATATATATATATAAATATTATATATATAATATATATATATATATATACGAAAGAGAAGAAATAAAAATATTTGCAAACATTGAGGCAAAGGCGGGGGAGGGGGGTAAAGGGGTAGGGGAGGTAAGAGATTGAGGGACTCCCAAGTATAGAAGAAAGTCATTGGGATGGGGGATAAGGGGGATACAATGATAAAAAATCAACCCAGCATCTAGAATAATAAGCCAAATTTCCAATAAAACCGAGCTTTGAAACATCTCCATGCTGATGGCGCTTGGTTCATACTAACTACATTCGAAGGCGGGGCCAGGATTTATATGCTCAAACAGGTCTTAAAATTGCCAAAGGTCACAAGATAAATGTAGTATAACGTAAATTTAGAAAGTAAACCAAAGAGTTCATGGCTGAACTTCGTATAGAACGAATACGATTTATGACGACACATAGTCGGCATCAGTCATACTAAAGACAATTACTCGTGCCGACAACGTTGACGTCCCCAGCAGCGAAAGGGTTAAAACAGGTAACAACATACCCTCATATAAGACCCTAGCACACTCAAGACTTAGGCCATTCACATCCACCGGCGATTTAATTGTACCAGCCACTTTCCTGCCTTCCCAATTTCCTACTACACTCTGCATCATCCATTCCCTTTTCATTTAAACATATGTCCTAAATATTTAAGCTCAGACATCTGTTCCAGTTGCTCATCATCCAACATAACTTTACATCAAAGACTGTCCTCACTCACAACCATAACCTTACTCTTATCTACATTTACTTTCAAACCCCTCCTTTTACACACCCTGCCAAATCTCTTTACTAATCCTCTCAAACTCTCTTCAGATTTGCCACACAAAACCAAATCATCTGCATATAATTGGTGGGGCACCCTCCACTCTCTTCCATTCTCCATCATTCTAACACGATTCTCTGCCACCCCTACCTCCAGTTCTTTCATAACCCTATCCATATACAAATTGAATAACCAAGGAGAATACCACGATGACCCTGCTTCACTCTGCTATTAATATTAAACCAATTACTTTCGACTCCATTTATTCTTACACAAGCTTCAATGTCGAAATGGTGGTCAAAGTTTCATGACCTCTAACTTCAGAACTGTTTGACCTATGAACTTAGGATAAAGGTCATTCTCATTTTCTCAATAAGATCTATGGGAATGCGAGATGCAATGCAAAAAATCATAAAAATTGAAGAGGTCAACTGTTTATATACTGTATATATATATATATATATATATATACTATATATTATATATTATATATATATATATAATATATATATGATATATTTAAAAAAATTTAAACCAGCATTTTTTATATATATATATTATTACTATATATATATATATATATATAGTATATTATATTATTATATATATAATATATAATATATAATCTATAATCTTCACCTTCCTCTTTGCCCCCAGATTGGGGTAAGGTGCGTAGCAAAGCATCGGAAAGAAAAGCAGTAGGAGAACATGACAAACGTCGAAAAAAAGCCCAGCCTACCGCCCCTTCTGTACCATTAATTAGTGAGAAGCTCGCTCACAGAACAAGAAAAATCACGCCTAGAGCATCATGGGACCCGCGACGGACCCCTCACTACTGGTAAAATCGTCAATGTAAGGGTTTCCTGTTTGGCCCAGGTGGGCACAACCATGCCCCCATAACAACCCCGCCATTCTCTCCTTCATGGCACCCTTTATTCCTCGCTCTGCACAAACTCACCATTTCTCTCCGTTCAGACATTCGTTCACCGACTTCAATCACTTCTCTTGTCTCCACAGCAGGTCCGGTTCCCAACAAAGCTCACACTATATCATCCGCTTAACAACCTATAATATTTCATCCTGTGGCGCGACATGAACTAACATTCACTACTTTCATTTATTCTCTCATTTACGCCCTTTCTTCACACCACACCACTCTCTACTACGTTCATTCCTCTCTTATCAATTCCTTCTCACACTAGCACACCCCTAAGATTGTCCCTCTGAACACATTGAACTTTAGTCTATACTTCTTATTCCAGACATAGTCTCACTACCATACAATAACACAGGTAACAACATACCCTCATGTAAGACCCTAGCACACTCAAGACTTAGTCGCTTTTTACATTCACCAACGATTTTAATTGCACCAGCCACCTTCCTGCATTCACACCTTCAACTTTCACTACACTCTGCACATCGTTCGTTCCCCTCTCATCACATCATACCCTAAATATTTTAAACTCAAGACACTTGTTCTAGCTGCTCACCATCTAACATAAACTTCACACTGAGGACTGTCCTCCACTCACCAACCATAACCTTACTCTTATCCATGTTTACTTTCAAAGCCCCTCCTTTACACACCCTTCCAAAATCTCTCTATCAATCCTCTCAAACTCTCTTCAGAATTACGCTGCCACACAGAACAAATCATCCGCATAAAATAGGGTAGGGCATCCCCACTCAACTCCATTCTCGCAGCCATTCAACACATTTCCTGCCATCCCACCATCAAATTCTTTTCAATAACTCCATCCATATACAAATTGAATAACCACAGGAGACATAACACAACCCCTGTCTTCTCCAGCTATTAATCCTAAACCAATCACATTGACACCATTTATTCTAACACACGCTCCATCATCATACATACAGTACTTTTGATTCCATTCAAGCCTACCACCACACCATATATCACTAACACCTGCATAAGAAGCTTCCCTATTAACTCTATCATACGCCTGTTGATAAAACCAATAAAACCTAAATACAATTTATATCTTCTTCTCCCTCATTTTCTCATCATTTGTTTCTAATGTAAAGATGTTGATCACGTCGACCCATCCCTCTAGCCACTCCTAAACGCACCTTGTTCTTACCAATCACTCCAGTCACTCGACGCACTCTTCGACCAAATACCAGCTATATCTTCCCCTACAAACTCAGTAAACTTATTCCCGCTATAATTTGCTACACGTTCCCTCCCCTTTTCTCCCCTTACCTTATATAAGGGTACTATTACCGCTCTCCTCCATCCCTTGGAATATACCCTCTATAAACGCTTATTCAACAACTTCCAAATCCAATCAATCACCACTCGCCTCCGTTCTTGATCAATTCACCGGTAATAATTTCATCTTATACCTGCAGATTTACCATTCACCATTCTCACTCTACATTACCTCCTCCTTACTAATAACCTCATCTCCCAAAATACCATATTCCTTCTTGCCACCATCACACCCAACACACATTTCATATCACTCTTCATTACTGTAATATTGTGCAGAATCTCGAAGTGTTCTTCTCCACACTCCTCTCACAAACCTACTTTCATCAGTTACAAAAGCACCATCCCTATTCATTATTCTAAGCAGATTCCCTTATTCTCATTCTTACTTTCGCGCTTCCCGAAGAGCTTCCTATTCCCTTGTAGTCCCCATTCATCTCCTTCCAAACTGTTCCTTACCTCTTGTTTTCCTCCTACGTATCACCTTTTAGTATTCTTTTTTCCTCCTTATATAACTTCAAGCATCTTCTTTTGAGTCTTCATCATTTGCTTTTAGGACTTAATTCAACCACGATTCTTTTTTACCTTTAACCGCTTTCATCACCTTCATTCCATTACTGTTAAGATTCTTACTTCCTACTTTCTAGCACAATCCACCATACTTCCTTTGCAGCTACTACAATTGCTTCCTTCATTTGCCCCCACAAGATTTGCTCAGTATCAACTTGTTCTCACATTCAACCGTTTTAACTAGCGCGCGCTTCTTACATACTTATCTTATATCTTGCTCACTACTTTTCTCATCTTAAATTTTACCCTACTTCCTTTGTATCACCTTCCTCTCCATCCAAGCCCCACTAACTTAATTTTACAATAGAACAACAATAATGATCCCGATAATCCCATTCCTAAACCCCTAACTGTTTTAACCATCCAACACATACTTCACATCTCCTTCTTCACCAACACTAAATCAATCATAATTTTTTCTTTTCGATACCATCTCTACCTACCCAACTCTATGTATACTTTTATATGGGAAATTTAAACCTCCCTTGTTTTAAAGAAAGTAACGTTTACCAAACATACCCTCTCTCTTACAGAAATCTCACGATTCCTCCATTCTCATTTTCTCCCGCGCCACCCCAAAAACACCTGTTATACCATTCCCTTTTTTGATCACTATCCAATATTATTATTATCCCCCAAAACCTATCATCTGAAGCTCCTACTCACCCATCCAGAACATCATTCAGATTACCAAAAAAAATCGTACTCTCTTCAACTTTTCCCTCAGATGGACCATACGTCACAACCACACATACCTTGACTTTTCAAACTTAATTACCATTAGAATTCTAGGACTTACACACAATAAAAGTCTACCATAGCTTCATACCACAGGTCACTCATCAAAATTGCACTGCTTCTCTTCTCTTCATTCTCTTCCACACCAGCATGCACACATTTCACATCACCCAATTAATTTCACCTTTTCCTTTCATCTTTGTTTCAGTCACAGCGAGCAATCAAATTTGCCCTTTCTAAATACATCTAATAAATATATATATATAATATAATATAATATATATATATATTATATAATATATATATATATATATAATATAATATATATATATATATATATATATATATATATATATATTAATATATACTATTATATATATATATAGTATATCTATATATATAGTATATATATATATATATATATTATATATATTATAATATTATTAAATATATATATATATACATAATATATATATTATATATATATATATTAAAAAAATTAAACCAGCATTTTTTTCATATTTATTTTCATAATTTACAACTTTATATTTTTAAAAGGTATAGTTTAGTTTTATAATAATAAAACAATTTTTAATATTCAAAATTTATTTTTTCTAAAATATTACCACTGATAATCTTTATATAAAGTTAAAAGCTTTGATTATTTTTATTTATTTTAGATAAGAGTTAAACCAGATAAAACTGGTGTTGTAACAGATGGCGTCAAACACTCTATGAACCCCTTTGATGAAATTGCTATTGAAGAAGCAGTACGCTTAAAGAAAGAAATTAGCGTAAGATATTTAGTGTATTCATGAGGACCAACTCCAAATCTCAGGTTAAACTTGTTTTTGTTTGAAATATGTATTATAATAATAATTAATAATAATAATAATAATAATAATAATAATATTAGAAATAATAAATCAGCATTTGTCTTAATATAATTTTTGCAAGACTTTTCTAAAATTCCTAAAAACTTCCTAACACTTTCATTAATTTCTTCAGGACAATCTCTTGCAATAAAAAAGCATTACCTCTGAAAATGATTCCAAGATTTCGTCCGCCTCACAGGTGGACATGTTCCAAGGATATGACTATTTTATGAACGAAGCAAAAATTAAACTTAAAAAATTACAATTATTACAAATATAGTAGTTAGATTAAACCTAAACTTTAACATATAGCGAAAACAAATGTGAAGTTGATAATTTAGATTGTGTCTTTTTCTTCTTTCTTCTATGTAAAATATTTAGGTAATTCGGACATTTCGTTATATTTTACTAATTGATGTCCGGTCTAATGCTTTCTTATAAGCAGGCGACTCTGCCAGCCTAAAGATCCGAAAATTCCTTGTCCTTTTTAATCCAAATTTTGGAGTATTTACATTTCATTATTGTTGTAATTTTTTATGTTCTTCTTACCTGCATATGGTGGTGTATCTTACTTGGTTTGCACTTGTGCTGCAACATACGCTCCGAAAGGTATTCGTCGTATAACCAATGTAAGTGGCGTTACATCCACTCTCAATTTTTTTTTGCAATGGAATTGTATAACGACTTGTACAACTCGGCTAAAGCAGATGGGTAATCACGAGCACTAAAGCAAGAAGACAACTTTGTTGGCTGATAATAACTTATACTAATCAATTGCTTCATTATTTTTCCCTTTGATATGTTTCTTTTAAAATGATTTTCAATCTTGATTTCTCTTCTTTATTTATTGAACCAACCACTTCGCCTCTTGTAATAGAAGATGATGTTTTTATTATCTTTGTCTTTTAGAATCGGCCAATATATTTAATGTGTTTTTTCAGGCGTTTTTTCTACTAATATACTAAAAATTTTCCTATCCAGAGCCCACAAAATACATCTAATTGGGACGCTCTTTGATTAAAGAAATTAAACAGAATAACGATAAGCTACTAATTACATGGGTTTTCCTCCAATATTTTACGTAGAAAACACTGCTGAAAAACACATTAAATATATTGGCCGATCCAAAAGACAAAGATAATAAAAACCTCATCTTCTATTACAAGAGCGAAGTGGTTGGTTCAATAAATGAAGAGGAATCAAGATTGAAAATCATTTTAAGGAGAAACAATTCAAAGGAAAAATAATGAAGCAATCACTATTAGAAGTTATTATCAGCCAACAAAGTTGTCTTCTTGCTTTAGTGCTCGTGATGTACCATCTGCTGGCGAGTGTACCAACGTCGTATACCAATTCTATTGCAATGAGAGTGGATGTAACGCCACTTACATTGGTTATACGACGAATACCCTTCGGCAGCGTATGTTGCAGCACAGGTACAAACCAAGTAAGATACACCACCATATGCAGGAAGAACATAAAAAATTACACAATAATGAAATAGTAAATTACTTCAAAATTTTGATTAAAAAAAGAAGGAATTTTCGGATCTTAGGCTGGCGGAGTCCCTTCTTATAAGAAAGCATAGACCGGACATCAATATAAAATATAACGAAATGTCCGATTACCTAAATATTTTTACATAGAAGAAAGAAAGAAAAAAGACACAATCTAAATTATCAACTTCACATTTATTTTTCGTATATTTTAAATTTTAGTTTTAATCTTACTTATTATATTTGTAATAATTGTAATATTTTGAGTTTAATTTTTGCTTCATTCATAAAATAAAGTCATATCCTTGAAAATGTCCACCGTGAGCGGACGAAAGCTTGGATCATTTCAGAAGGCAATTGTTTTGTTTTATTCAAGAATTGTCCTGAAGAAAATTAATGAAAGTGTTAGGAAGGTTTTTAGGAATTTAGAAAAGTCTTGCAAAAATAATAATAATAATAATAATAATAATAATAATAATAATAATAATAATAATAATAATAATAATAATAATAATAATAATAATAATAATAATAATAATAATAATCAAAAGGAGGTTGTCAGTAGTTTGATTATTTGAAAATATAAGGATTATTCAGTAAGTTGCAGGGAGCGACGAGTTTTAGGTAAACTGGCATTTAAAAATGATAAATTAGAACAAACTTCAGAAAATTTGAAAGTGAATAAAGATTATAGGGGTGAAGGCAGTATGGCATATACACATTTCACCAAATGTTTATTTTATATTTACTGTCTCATTAATTGCCTTCAAACATATAGCTACATCATTATTAAAACTAGTAAGAATGAGAAAAATGTATAATAATGATTGAGAAGGGACTTGGGAGTGGTAAAACTGGGTTAAAATGGAGGTAAAGCCAAGCAAACACTGGGTTATGCCTAGTTCTTTTTATTTTTAAATATAGGAAGAGTTGGAAAATGACTTTTAGTAGATAAAGGCCACAGTTAAGAGCTTAAGTTTTCAAGACTTAGCAAATATAGAATTTATCCTTAAACATTGCAACCACTGAGGAAGTGTACTGAGTAAAATGTAAGTTGTTGATGAAAAAGTAAATTATTTTTTTTAAGGATGGAAAATTAAAGTAATTTTGATTATACATACCATATGGCATTATACAAAATATGCTTAATTTAGTTGTGATATGAGGAAAAAGCTAAAACATTATGCTCATATTTTTTAATAAATAGCAGAGAAATGGTTAATATTGCAACACACTAAATTTTGTCTTGTATGATTATAAGATGCTGATTGGGATAGGGCTTCTATTATTCAAAATTGGTAAGTTCCTTGTCAATGGACTGTTTACAGTAGTGTGAATAAAAAATAATTATTATAAGTAGAATTCATCAGGTATTGCCAAAATCATTATTATTTTTAAAAAAAATATATATTTTTTTAAATTTATAAATTTAATTTCTTTTAATTTGCATCAATTTTTATTTACAAATTTACTACTTTTACAGCAATAATTGGTTGGTATTAAACACTCATTTATATTTATTATCTGTTTATACCTACTCTGTTTTGTATCAGTATAAATCCGAAGTTGAAAACTTTGACATTACTATTCACAATCAGTATAGAAACATAGGAAAAAAACAGAGACAGTAAGAAGCCACATGGGCCTATCAAGACTATCCTAGTCAAACTATAGTAAATATTTATCAAATACAGGCACAACCGCATCTTAAGGCTTGTCAATATCCTATGCAAAGGGCAATATAATATATACGCCAAATACTACCAGAAGCATAAACTATAGCTAATGTACATGGTAACCAAACTACAACTTTAATAAGTTTATCGTCATATCAGTAGTTACAATATAGTTTTACCTTTCTTTCTTTCTTTCTTTCTTTCTTTATCTACCTTTTTTTCCCAAGATTGGGAGTAAGGAGCGCTACAAGCATCGGAAAGAAAAGCAGTAGGAAGAGTATGACAAATGTCGAAAAGAAAGCCCAGCCTTACCGCCCCCTCTGTACCATTAATTAGTGAAAACTCGTCACAGACAGAAAATCCACCCTAGAGCTTCATGGGACCGCGACGAGCCCTCACTATGGTAATTCGTCAATGTAAGGGTTCATCCCTTGGCCCAGGTGGGCCACAACCATGCCCCCATACAAAACCCCGCCATTCTCTCCTATCATGCACCTTTATTCTCGCCTCTGCCAAACTCACATTTCTCTCCTTCAGACATTCGTTCACCGACTCAATCCACTTTCTCTTCGGTCTCCCAGCCGGTCGGTTCCCAACACACTCTCCACTATACATCCGCTTAACCAACCGACTACCATTCATCCTTTCCACATGACCAAACCATCTCAACATACTTTCATTTATTCTCTCATTTACCCCTTTCTTCACACCACACAACTCTCTAATAAGTTCATTCCTCATTTTATTAATTCTTCTCACACACGGCTAGCATGCTCCTAAGATTGTCCATCTGAACACATTGAACTTTAGATCTATACTTCTTATTCCAGACCATGTCTCACTACCATACCAAAAACACGGGTAACAAACATACCCTCATGTAAGACTCAGCGCACTCAAGACTTAGTCCCTTTACATTCACCAACGATTTAATTGCACCAGCAACCTTCATGCCATTCACAACTTTCCTACTACACTCTGCATCATCCGTTCCCTTCTCATCCAACACATACCCTAAATATTTAAACTCAGACACTTGCTCCAGCTCCTCCACCATCTAAAAAACAACACACTCAGACTGTCCTCACTCACAACCAAAACCTTACTCTTATTCTACGTTTAACTTTCAAACCCCTCCTTTTACATACCCTGCAAATCTCTCTAACCAATCCTCTCAAACTCTCTCAGATACGCCACACAAAAAACCAAATCATCGGCATATAATAGGTAGGGCACCTCCACTTCATCACCTCCATTCTCATCATTCTAACACCATTTCCTACCATCCCCACCTCAAATTCTTTCATCATCACACACATATACAAATTGAATAACCAAAGGAGACATAACACAACCCTGTCTCACTCCGCTATTAATCCTAAACCAATCACCATTGACACCATTTATTCTTACACACGCTTCACTATCGTCATACATACTTTTGATTCCATTCAGAAGCCTACCACCAACACCATATATCACTAATACCTGACATAAAGCTTCCCTATTAACTTATCTTACGCCTGTTGTAAATCCATAAAAACCTAAATATAATTTATTCTTTCTTCTTCCCTCATTTTCTCAATCATTTGTTTCAATGTAAAGATTTGATCCATACATCCTCTACCACTTCCTAAACGCACCTTGTTTCTTCACCAATCAAGTCCCTCAGTCACTCGACGCACTCTTTCGACCAAAAAATACCAGCATATATCCTTCCCTACAACACTCAATAAACTATTCCCCTATAATTTCTACAGTTCCCCTTTTCTCCCTTACCTTATTAAGGTACTATTACCGCTCTCCTCCAAATCCCTTGGAACTATAGCCTCCATAAAGCGCTTTATTACACAACTTCCAAAAATCCAATCAACTCACCATCTGGCCTCCGCTCTTGATCATTTCACTAGTAATTTCATCTTATACCTGCAGATTTACCATTCTTCAACTTTTCTCACTCTACCCATTACCTCCCCTTACTAATAACCTCACCCAAAATACCATTCCTTCTGGCACCATCCAAAACCAGCACACATTCACTAAACACCTCAGCATTTACCTGTTAAATATTGTGCAGATTTTCGAAGTGTCTTCCACACTCCCCTCACGTCCAATTTCATCAGTTACAAAAGCACCATCCCTATTCATTATTCTAAGCAGATTCCCCTTATTCTCATTCTTAACCTTTCGCGCTTCCTTCCAGAAGAGCTTCCTATTCCCTTGTATGTCCTCATTCATCCTCCTTCCAAACTGTTCATTTACCTCTTGTTTTCTCCTACGTATGCACCTTTTAGTATTTCTTTTTTCCTCCTTATATAATTCCAAGCATCTTTCTTTTGAAACTTCATCATTTGCTTTTAAGTACATTCAACACGCTCTTTTTTACCTTTTAGCGCTTTCATCACCTTCTTCATTCCACCATTCGCTGTTAACATTCTTACTTCCTACTTTAGCACATCCACACACTTCCTTTGCACTACTAACAATTGCTTCCTTCATTTGCCCCCAGATTAGTTTTACCTTAATAACTATTAATAACTAGCCAATTAGGCTTAGTCAAAATATACTATATGATGTCCAAACCTTCCAAGTGCCTATCCAATTCTTTCGTAAATGCTGCAAGTGGGTCACACTCAACAACCTCCTGTGGCAAACCATTCTAAAAATTAACAACACTGTTACTGAATGAATGTTTTCCTACATTAAGATGGCATGCCTTCTTAATTTTCTTATTGTGGACCCTGGTCTCCCATCCGTGATCTACTATAAAGAATTTATTGGTCTCAGTATTACCAATAGATATAAATATAATGTTACTTTACTAGAAGTACGTTTTTCATTACTTTTATTATTTATGTCCTTAAATGATATACCGTAATAAAATAAAAATTATATAATTACACATAAACACAAATACACTGCAAACCACATTCTGAACTTAATCAGACATGGTCACTAAGTATAAAGACTAAACGAATCAAAGGATGAACTGTAGAACAAACAAATCTCCAATATGACATAGACGTTTTATCTTCCCCAACTTCCAATCTGCAATACAAATATCAATCGGCTTCTAAATCTTTTTCTTGGTCCACAGACTCGAGCCATCCCCCATTCATATTGTAGTTAAATCTTTTAATTGAGAAACCTAGTTGAAGAACCTTGCACATTATCATCAATCTAAAGCCCCACTTCACGAACAGTCCACAGATATCATCCTTATAGCCAAATCCTTAATTTTTTTTTTTTATTCTTGGTACACAAAGCCGGTCCTCCACAGTCCAGCAAGGTGTTTTTGGTAATTTTTTAGTTCAAGTGGAACATTTCTTATTCTTACTTAATTTATTGAAATAATAAAGGAGAAATATACTGAAATGTATTAAAACACAATAAACCGTGGAAGACCATTTTCATATACCAAAAAAAAAAACAAAAAACAAAAAATCCACTACAAAAAGTAACATCCACACCCCGTTTCCGAAGTTAGGCCATTGAGGGATGATACATTTATGATATTGATATATCAATATCTCATATTTTAATATATCAACTATTGACATATCGAAATAAATTAATTTTCTTGAGCCAATTATTTGAATGCATGGCAGGTAAACACTTGTCTTCGGGGGCTCCACCCCTTATACCCCTGCCATAAGAAAGTTTAGAGACAGTAAGAGGCCACATGGGCCTTTGTATTTATTTTTATAGGTTATAAATGCCCTTTTTTTTTTTAAATGACAGGAAACCATTCGTACTGCTTTGGCTATGGGTGCCGATAGAGGGATTCATGTAGAAGTTGATGCTAAAGAGGCGGAAACCCTTTCTCCTAGTCATGTATCAAAGATTTTGGCAGAGATTGCTAAAAAGGAGGACATAAATTTAATCATTTTAGGCAAACAAGCTATCGATGACGATTCAAATGCCACTGCCCAGATGACTGCTGCAAGACTTAATTGGCCACAAGCTACATTTGCTTCAAAGGTATTTAATAAGTATTTGTTTTTTGTTTTTCGCGACACATTAAAATTTCTGTATCATGAAACTATGTACTTTTTACATTTTGTCTTTATTGATACTGATAAAATATCCTGATACAAAGCAACAGCAACTCACCTAAATAAAATTGCTTCAGTGAGTAAAAGATTGAAGTTTCTTGAAAGATTGACGATTAAAAATAATATTACTTTTCTTTTATAAGTTTTTAATTATACCTCTGGTTTCATTTTACACGTTAGAATATAACAAAGGTGGATCCCAATTCTCTTTACGCTGCACAATAAAATTACAACTATGGTATTTAGTTAAAATACGTAAATCAAAAGGTCACGACCACATTTTAAACTTAAAACGTTAAATAACTATAGCTATTACATTTAAAGTTCTCTTCTGAACGAAGATATATAAAAAATTAAAACACTAAAAAAAAAACTAAACTTAGTCAACACTAATTATAAATAAAACGAGATCTTCTTCAACGACGTCACTCCATAAGTTGAAATCCTTTTTCAGCGTCGATGACACTCGCTTTCTTGTAAGTATATAAATACATTGGATCAGTTGATTTAATCAACTAAACCATTTTTCTCTTCTCTCTTTTTCCATTCCTTTCCTCTTTCCTTCAATATATAACCTCATGTTATCGGCTCTCACTCCTTTCTTTAACACATTCGCTGTCTGTTTTTTTGTGCTTATTCATGTTTTATTTATTTCTTTCATTTCTATCATTTCTTTAATAACAGCGATGTTTATCCTCACTTGTCACTCCTGAAGTGGAATAGATTGCTTTACTCAATGTTTTGCTATCAGTTTTTATTTCTATAGGAACATTTTCCCCTGTAATTTCTATCCATATGTTTTTCAAATAAATAGTTGTTTCAGTATCTTCAACCAATTCTAACGTTTCTGCTTATATTGTTAATCTTACCACCCTCTTGGTAACTCTTAATTCCAAAGTATCGGACTCTTTTTCTTACTTTCATCTACCAAACTAATTATATAACCTATTTGTGACTTTTCTTTGTAAAAATTTCCCAATGAAGCGTCTGTGTACACTTCAAACCTAATTCTTCCTTCTCTTAACTCCTCCATTTTTATCTTTAAACTCTTCTCTTCTCATTTTCCTAATTACTCTATTAACTTTTTTCATATCCTTCTCATAAGCTATCTTATTAGCCTAGCTCAAATCACTCATACTATATGCAATGTCCGGTCTACTATGTTGACTCACCTAATTTAGTTGTCTTACTAATCATCTGTGTCTTGTCATTTCTTTATTTAATTCTTTCTCTCCTTTTTCCCATAGGTCCGTAGATCTCATCATCATGTTTGCATCTGTTTTATATAATTTTCCTGACTCATCCATAAACATCCTCCTCCTTGTTTCACTTCCACTCCTATGTATTTAAATAATCCTTGCTCTTCTGTTCTTATTTTTAATTTTTTCTTTATTGCCCCGTATATATATTATATATATATATTATAATATGATATAATATATATAATATATACATAATATATATATAAATATATATATATAATATATACTATATTATATTTTTATATTTACTATATATTATATATAATATATATATATATATATATATATATATATATATATATATAAGGTAAGTGAAATTAAATAACAACTAGATATTGAAAACATTAATTAACTAACCTTGTTTTAAATTAGATGACGTTTTACAAATCAAGAAAGCAAAAAAAAAAAAGGTCTCCATATGGACTAAAACTTTCAGAACGAATACAGATTGAATATAGTAATAGTCTAGGGTACAGGTAAGATGAAAGTTTCTATCAAAAATTTCCGGAGTAAAAAAAATAAAAAAAATAGCTTTCTTTGTTCCTCTCCTTCAGATATTCAAGAATTCTGTTAGTCAAAAAGTTATACTGCCGTTGAAACTCAAAAAAGAAACAATATGAAACTATTATAAAATTAATCGTTATTTAATTATATTCATGTCAAAAGATACCAAAAAACTAAAACAAGGTTTGATACCATTCCTAAAAAAAAGATAAAACAATAAAAAAAATAACTCACACAAAAACCGGACAGATACAGAAGAAGATAGCATGAGCCCCTTTTTTTGTGAAGCGACCCACATACATACCTAAAAACTAAATTACATCCCTAATTACATCCCAAAGCCTTCCTTAATTCGATTATATTTTTCATATTATTTTTCTTAGTCAAACCATCTGCTATTTGTAACCTCGAATTTACCCATTCTACTGACTTAACCACCCTATTTTCCATTTTTTCCTTTAAATTAGCTAACTCTATTCTCAAGATCCTATTCTTTACCCCCTTAGTCGAATTTATGCTATCTCTTAAAGATTTACAATCTGTCATAGCTATAATATCCATTTTTTCAAAATCATTGGTAATTTTTAATTCCTCCCACAAATATTTAAGATATTCCCCCCATTCTATAGCCTCCACCATACTCAAGGTTTCAGCTGATAAAGTTGAACTAACCACTCTTTTTGCTACTTTGGACTTCCACGATAAAGGACATATATTACCCTCTGTATCTCTTATCCGTATGCAATAACCTATCTGTGTCCTTCCCTCGCTCACATTACCAAAAGATGCATCTGAGTAAACCTCCAACCTCATTCTTCCCTTTCTTAATTTTGGTATTTTCATTTGAATTTCTTCCTTTTTTGCTCTTTGAGCCACTTTAGCTAGCTCCTTATAATCTTCTACCGTAGCCTCTTTCATCTTTCTTCCAAAAAAACTCACGTCAAAACTAAGATCCGGACGAGTATTTTGTGCCATCCAATTTAATTTTCCCAACAATGATCTATACTCTGTCATCTCTTCTTCATTTAATCTTTCATCTTTATTATCCTTGTTTATTTTACATATCACTAATTTTTCTCTTGAGTAACTTTTCTGACTTATAATAATATCACCTCCTTTCTTTTGTTCCACTTCTATTCCTAGATATTTAAAAACGTTACTTTCTTCTCTTCCAACCTTCAGCTCTTTCTTTATTTTCGATATGATTTTCTCCTCAAACCTTTCATTCCCACCGTATATTAGATCATCTACATGAATTCCCATTATACCATAAATAACACCATTCTCTTCCCATTTGAATATAGTGTTATCTATTTTACTTCTCTTACCTCCAGTTTTTATTAACACTTCCACCAAGCTCTCATACCATTTCCTCGCAGCATCCTTTAATCCGTATACCGTTTTCTTGAGTTTCCATAATTTTAGAGTATTAGCTTCATCCGGAGGTTTTATCACAACTTCTCTTTCCATTTCTTTTCCTTGTAAATAAGCTGTTTTTACATCCAGAGTCTTTACCTGCCAATCTTCCATATTTATTATTGAAAGTATTATTTTTAGCCCTTCTGTTGAAAAAGTGGGAGCTTCACACTCCTCGATTCCCAAACAGTCTTTCTCCATAAAACCCTTAACTACTAATCTTGCTTTCCATATCTTACCTCCCTCTTTCTCAGTAAATTATCCACCTTGTCTTAAGTATCTTATTCCCTTTACTTTTCTCTACCTCTTCAAAAACATTATTTTCTTTCCAACTCTCGATTTCCTTCTTCTTGGCTTCTTTTATTTTCCTGGTGTACTCCGAATCTTTACTTTGTAAGTTACCTACTTTACCTTCACTGAAAAACAATTCACCTGTATCTTCCTCAACTTCATATTCTCTCAAGTCCACCCAAAACTCTTCTTCTGAATCTAAATCTTGGACATTATAAGTACCGTCATACTTTCCTCCTCTTTTACCTCCTAAACTCATCACTTTCACTCTTCTCCACCACTCCTCGTCATCGTGTCTTATTCTATAATTTCTTCCTTTTCTAATATCAATAGAATAAATCCCATCATCATCTTCGACCGAACCTTCTCCTTCTTCCTCTTCCTCCGGTACAACCTCTTTCTTCTTCTTCTTCTTCTTCTTCTTCTTCTTCTTCTTCTTCTTCTTCTTCTTCTTCTTCTTCTTCTTCTTCTTCTTCTTCTTCTTCTTCTTCTTCTTCTTCTTCTTCTTCTTCTTCTTCTTTTCTTCTTTCTTCTTCTTCTCTTCTTCTCTTCTTCTTCTTCTTCTTCTGCTTCGTTCTTCTTCTTCTTCTTCTTCTTCTTCTTCTTCTTCTCATCTTCTTCTTCTTCTTCTTCTTCTTCTTCTTCTTCTTCCTTCTTCTTCTTCTTCTTCTCTTCTTCTTCTTTCTTCTTCTTCTTTCTTCTTCTTCTCTTCTTCTTCTTCTTCTCTTCTTCTTCTTCTTCTTCTTCTTCTTCTTCTTCTTCTTCTTCTTCTTCTTCTTCTTCTTCTTATCTTCTTCTTCTTTCTTCTTCTTCTTTCTTCTTCTTCTTCTCTTCTTCTTCTTCTTCTTCCTTCTTCTTCTTCTTCGTCTTTCTTCTTCTTCTTCTTTCTTCTCTGCTTCTTCTTCTTCTTCTTTCTCTTCTTCTTAAATTAGAGATTCTTTAAGTAATAGAAATAGAGCATATAAACTATGGAAGTCGGCTCCTCAGTGAAAAATAATAATAGCTTACATAGCTTCGTCGTCGAAGCCTGCCAAAACGATTAATTAGATATTATAACAAACTAGGAAATTAATATTGCTCTGTGAATGTAAAATAAATCCTAAAAAGTTTTACAATAGTTAATAACCAAAAGTTCCATTAAGGCAATCAATTGTGTCTTACTGGACATTAATGGTAATTTAAAATCAAACAGGGCTGATATGGCAAACATTTTAAATATTTTTTCTCGACAGTTTTTACGAAAGAGAATCTAGTATAGCCTGCTAGCATAAAGACATAAGGAATTTCATGCAGACAAACATTCTTAGATACATTTGAAATTCTAGAAGAGGAAGTTGCTTTCCAGATTGATAAATTATTAATAAATAAATCGCCTTGACCAGATGGATACTATCCAACGCATCTCTAAAAAATTTGAAAGACATATTTAGTGAAACCTTTGACAATGCTTTTCAATAAGTCTTTTCAAAAGAATGATCAGTACCGCAAGATTTCAAACTTTTTAATATAAAGCCAATTTTCAAAAAAAGGAGATCGTAAGGCTCCCAAATAACTACAGATCAAACAGCTTGACTTCTATAGTGTGTGGTAAAATTTTTGAAGCAAATACTAACAATAGGTTAGTGCACATTCTTGAAAGATCATGATTGCCTCTAAGAATTCCCAACACGGTTTTAGAAGAAATAGCACATGCTTAACAAATTTGCTAAAATTTTTTAATGTGGTTATTAACGATGTATATAATTATAAATCCTTCGATTTCATTTACTTAGACTTTCAAAAAGCATTGATACCGTCCCTCATCAAAGATTATTGGAAAAAGGCTTAGAGCTCATGGTATTCGAGGAAAACTTTTAAATTGGATTAAAATTGGTTTGGACGACAACAAAACGAGTCGTTATCAATGGTGAATGCTCAGATTGGACCGAATGTTACTAGTGGTGTACCCCAAGGATCTGTCCCTGGTCCAATACTGTTTCATATATATTGTAAATGACTTGTTGATTATTTTTTAGCAATATTTCTAAATTTTCTGATGATTCGAAACTTTGAAATTGCATAAATTGCTAGAAAAATTATCAATTACTCCAAAGCAACTTAAACAAGATTGTAAATTGGTCAAAAAACGTGGCAATGAAATTTAATACGATAATGTAAATTAACATTGGTATAGGAACAAAGAATATGATTACAAAATAAGATGACACAATTATCAAAGTTGTCAGTAGAAAAGGAAAAAAAAAAAAAAAAAAAAAAAAATGGATCTAGCGAGATAATTAATAAGATTTAAAGTTTGCGAAACAATGTGCTGAAACTGTTAAAAAAAGCAAATAAAGCTCTAGGTTTATTGCCAGAAACTTCGAATATAATCTAAAAAATATAATACTTCCTCTCTATAAATGTTAGTAGGTCTCATCTGAAATACATTCTACAGTTAGAGTCTATACCTCAAAAAATACATAGAAAAATTCGAAAGAATTCAAAGAAGAGCAAAACTAAATTAATCCCTGGATTGAGAGGTAAATCATACGAGCAACGGCTACGCGAATTAGATATACATTCCTTAGAAACAAGAAATTGAGAGGAAAATTAATAGAAGTCTTCAAAATACTAAATAAATTTGAAAAATTTCGAATTAAAAGAAATTCTTTTGATACGATTTTTAATGATACGACACATAACGACGGTCAAAAGCTTTAATAAAAGACTTCAGACCAATATCGCAAAGAATTTCTTCACTACGTTGTATATGAGAAGCTGGCAATTAGTTCCCTTATGAAATAGTCGAACACGGACCCTCGTTCCATTCAAAAAGAAGTTAGAATAACAATTCTAAACGGAAATGGTCTATAACTTCAACACATACTGAATCTTACTTTATTAAAACGATAGAATTAGATTAGGTGAAATCAAACGAACTATTGAGATCCTTTGATAAATGTTAAAGTACATCTTAAAAAGAATTTTGGCGCCGAACTTATATTGAACAGTTTAATGTTTACCCTTAGCAGGTAAATTTACCGCAAATGTTTACCGCTGTTCTAGCGCTCTAAGTCGGTGGTCGGCATTGCATCACACTATCATCTTAATTTGTAATAACAGTTTATGCTTCACCGCTTAGAGGTTATTTCTAACGTTCTATGCCCGGTGACATCATCGATCACATTATCATAATATTTTGTATTAACAGTTTTGTTGTCCACCACTTAGAGGGTTATTTTTCTAAACTTCTAAAGCAGGTGACCTCATCGATTCACACATCGTCTTAATTTGTAAAACAGTTTTTGATGTCCAACCACTTAGAGGCGTTATTTCTACGCTTCGATCCCATGACCTTCATCGATCACACGATCGACGTAATCGTGAAAGCTGTTTCGATACGCACCACTGTGACCGTGATTTCTAACATTCTAAGCCGGGGCCGTGACACATCGATCACGACTACAATAATATTTTGTAATAACAGTTTGGGGTTCACCGTTTAGGGTAATTATAACGTTCTAAGCCGGTTACCTCATCTTCCCTCAGACTAGCCTTGAAGTGGACGGTTAAAGTCTTGCTAGTCGGTGTTCTGTAGTGTCTGTAGTTCTGTAGTTCTTCTTCCTTTCTTCTCTCTTCTTCTTCGTCTTCTTCTTCTTCTTCTTTCCTCTTCTCCTCCTCTTCTCTTTCTTCTTTCTTCTTTCTTCCTTTTCTTCTTCTTTTTTCTTTCTTCTTCTTCTTCTTCTTCTTTCTTCTTCTTTCTTCTTTCTTCTTCATTCTTTCTTCTTCTTCTTTCTTCTTCTCTTATCTTCTTCTTCTTCTTCTTCTTCTCTTTTCCACCTCCTCTTCTTCTTCTTCTTCTTTCTTCTCTTCTTCTTTCTTCTTCTTCGTCTCTTTCTTCCTTTCTTCGTCTTCCTTCTTTCCTCTTCTTTCTTCTTCTTTTTTCTTCTTCTTTTTTCTTTTCTTCTTCCTTCTTCTTTCTTCTTGCTTCTTCTTCTTTCTTCTTCTTTCTTCTTCTTCTTCTTCTTCTTCTTCTTCTTCTTCTTCTTTCTTCTTCTTCCTTCTTCTTCTTTTTTCTTCTTTTCTTTCTCTTCTATCTTCTTCTTCTTCTTCTTCTATCTCTTCTTCTTCTTCTTCTTCTTCATTCTTCTTCTTCTTCTTCTTCTTCGAACGTGTAAGACGTATTTATTGTTTACGGATAGCGTTAATTCAGCAGAAATATCAGAAAATTTTAGAAGAGATTCATATATAAAGGATAAAAAAAAAGAAAAATTTTTTTTTTTGGGATGTCACGTGAAAAATAACGGTATATTTATGTATTCTAGGATCTGTATTAAATTTTCAATTATTTTAACTTTGCTTATTTTGTCGTGAAGCTACATTCATGAAATATCTCTT
>JABUQX010108898.1:35000-37500 GCA_015478945.1 Trachelipus rathkii | reverse complement strand
TGAATTGAACCGATCTTGTATGAGGTTGTATTTGCCGAAGTTGGCCTGAGCTGTTGGCTTCGAGGTTGCATGAAAATGACTACTGGACCATGCACAAGAGTAACATTTTATCGTAACAAAGAAGCAGAGCTGCGGAGGCTCTTTCCATCAGATGGTTAACCTGGGATATTGCAGTGAAAGTTGCAGGCCTTACTTCTCGCCTATTGGACTCCCAGCATACATTCAGGTGTAGTGGCGAACTGTTATGGACACTTCAAGAGCAGTTTAAAGTGTGTGTGTTGTTACACAACGCAACAGGTATGCTTCGGTTCCAGGGTACTCGGTTCGGATGAGAGAGGAGTATGCAAAATCAGACAGTTTGGAAGAGGGCCTACAATATCAGGGACATGGAGGGTAAATATGCGTCGACCTCAAAATTGTAAACATTTTGCTCGGTCAGCAAGCAGGTTCACCAAAATTAGGCCCTGCTCCTGTGCTATTGGGACAGCCGGGTGGCAAAGGATCACTGGACCAAACGAGAATGGCCACCAAGGGAAACCTTGACCCCATGTCATAGGAACATCGTACGTGAACGACTTGTACAGAGAAAAAACATCATCTTACCTCCACTACACATAAACTTGGTGATGAAACAATTTGTGAAGGCCCTGGACCATGATGGTGAATGCTTACGCTATATGCTCAACGTTTCCTGGTCTGGGTGACGAGAAGAAAAAAGCTGGGATATTTGATGGCCAACAAATACGGACACTCCTCCGTCATGCTGCCTTTGCTACAACAATGACTGTGTAGAGGCAAGGAGCGTGGAATGCTTATTCAGATGTAGCACAGAATTTTCTGGGGGAAACAGGAAAAGCCGAGAACCAGCTAACATTGTACAGAACTGTAGACAGTTTTCAGTTCTCATGGATGTAGAATAGAGTATAAATTTGCAACTCTTACATTCTCACCTAAAGAAAATTCCGGATAACCTAGCGATGTTATATAGCAGAGTTGAACGCTATTCCATCAAAGATCTAAAGTTCATGAAAGGACGTTACCAGGGCAAGTGGGATATCAATATGATGCCCGACTATTGTTGGGAGCTTGATGAGGGATATTCCAGGCGCTATGCACAGTAGATCGTCTACGAAGAGAAAGTTACTACCACCGTAGGTATGTTTACATTAACTAAACCCATCCTTCTATTAACATTCATTGTTGTCCCTATTTACTCTTTTATCATAGTTGCTTTATAGTTGAACATATATCTATCAAAGCATGATCATATCATTGCGATTTGTTTCTCTCTCTTCAATATCCAATAGTATATATATATATATATAAGTATATATATATTATTATATATATTATATATATTATATATATATATATATATTAATATATATTATATAATAATATAATATATATTATATATATTATATAATATATATATTTGTATATATATATTTTATATATATATATTATATATATATATATATATATAATATATATATATATATATACTATACTATATATATATATATATATATATATATATATATATAATATATATATAATAATATATATATATATATATATATTGTATATAGTATATTTATATATAATTAATATAGTATATATTATATATATATATATATATATAATATATATATATATATATAGTAATATATATATATATATATATTATTATATATATACTATATATATTATATATATAAATATATATCCCAATAATTGTGATAGACCCTCTTGAAAAAGGTAAAATCATAAGAATTTTACAAATCTGTGTTACACACATTATCTCACAAATGCGATGTGATAAGCAAAAACCAGATACATTTTTGCGAATCAGCACATCCCATAATCAATTGCAAACGCCGTCAAGAAATTTTCATGTTTACCAGTGTTGTATACAAAGTAATAAAACAAAAAGTAAATAACTATTCTTACCTATAGCAAACCATTCACATATTAAAAATAATTAAATGAAAATTGAAAAGTTTCGTAGTTAAAGATATTAAACTAAACTTCATTGAATAAGCTCTAAGGTTAAAATGACAGAACATTAGCAGTCTCCATTTTCAGGGGATAACCTATTTCTTGTGGCTTCATTAATATTTCCTCCTGTTCTAAATATTCTTTCACTTTCGACTGATGACTGTGAAGCTGAAAGGTATTTTATTGCTAGTTTTTCAAATTCATAAAACTATTTCCAGTGTTTTCCACCACTTGAAAGGAATGTCATTGTCTTCACTGGTCAAAGTAGTCAAACTTATATATTTGTTTATTTCTTGATGTAATTCCCTATGTAGCCTTTTACCTTTTATGTACAATAATCACATCTCAGTAGAATGGGACTTTCTTTTCACTCTCACTTTCTTTTCTGTTATTGACGATTTTTATGCCAACAATTTCTTAATAAAACAACTCCATTAGAGAAGCTGAAAATGGAACCTTCAGGCTTCACCTTCCCCACTACGGATCATCGTCAGCAGAA
>JABUQX010108898.1:0-30000 GCA_015478945.1 Trachelipus rathkii | reverse complement strand
TGCATTACATATTGAATCAGGTGCATGGGCTCCTGAAATTCTATGAACGTTAGGAAGGCGGGCGGCCGGATGAATGGCGTTTCTCCCGAGTTTTGAGGAGTGTTGCTTCCGGCTGACCCCGCCCCTCGCCTCTTCAACTATATTCACTATGTTTCAATACTAACACTTTCCCCTCAGTGTTGAAGCACGCACATGTCCATACTTGGTCCGAAAAAAAGGAAGCCGCTCTGGTTCTTCTTAACTATCGCCCTATAAGCTCTCACTTATATTCAATCTAAGATCTTTGAAATCCTTGCTCAACACTCATTTCTTAGATCAATCTGGAATCTCTTTCACTTCTACCCGATCCGCCAGTACGGCATACGGCGCTCGGAGGGTCTACTGGCGATGTATACCTTCGCCATCTTACATGCATTTAATGGTTTTCCGCTCTTAGGAAACTTGCTTGGTGGCGCTGTAAAGGGGAAGACGCTTGAAAAAAAATCCAAAAGATAGGTTTGAAAATACGTCAACTGCCTCTCCAAGCTCGGCCCTCCTTGGCGTTTCCTCCTTCTTTATGCTTTCCTATGTCTAGTTTTTCTTCAAATCCGCTTCTAATATCGGCTTATTGCATGAGTGAGGCGACTTCTTTTTTCCTGTGCAATAGTGTGTTCCCTCAGGGTTGCTGCTTATCTCCTATCTTTTCTAGTATTAACTTTCACCTGACATCTAACCTATTCCACCCATAGCCGAGTGAACTCGAGCTCCTTTACTCTTTCAACTCATTTCAATTCTCCCCCTCTTTTACTTCTAGAATTGCCTCTCGGCTTAATCTTTCTGATTCTATTCTCGATGATCTGGATTGAATTTCCGCGTGGGGTCGCTTAACCTTGTGAAATTCGAAATTCTAGAAACCCAAAACTTATTTTACAAATCTCCTCTCTAAGGCACCTTCTAACTTCCTACTCTCTTTCGGTTACCGTTCCTCGTCCCCTCTCCATTTGGTAAACAAGTGATAAACATACCCTTGCCCTTAACATAAACAAAGAAATGTTTTGGAAACCTCATATCACAAAACGGTTTGCTTAGGGCGGCCTTCAAAAGAAACATGGGAGTGTTCTTTCTTAGACTGGAGACTTTTATCCTCGTGTGTTCAGTTACTTCAGTTATACAAGGGCCTCACTCGCCCTTGTATGGGATATTGCTTGCGCTCATATCTGTGCGGTCGGAAGGGGGGGGGGCTCTGGTTTCATCCGGCTTTTGGATAGGGTCGAGTCAAAGCCAAAATGCTTATAAGCTGTTCTGACCTTTCTACTTGCCACTTCACTTGACCCTCTAATCTTTGCGGCGCGATGTTGGTCCTTTATCTCTTTTTCTATAGGTACCGTAGCGGCAAGGTGCTCGGAGGGGAACTTATCACTCGCGTTTACCACCACCTTATACGAACGACCCTGCGTAACACAATTATTTGCTGTATCTGCGGCATGCCAGTTTTGTGTTGATATTGGAACTCCCAGGCTAGTTTCGCTGTGGTGCTTCCTTTCTTCTTCTCAGCACACTCCTGTTTCTGTGGGAATTCTTTTCCGATCCTTCTTGTTTCGGCTGACTGAATTTAATTCTCCCCTCACTTTACGCCTACGCGTCTCGCACTTTTAGTCTCATCTGCGTAATTTACGTTATGTGGTGGAACTTTTCGAGCGCGTACCAACACTCCCCTCCTTTGAATTAGACTCCTGCCCGTGGTACGTATGGGTTTGTGACAAACTTGTTCATATATATATATATATAGATTATATTATATATATATACTTATTATATATATAGTATAATATATATATATTATAATATTATATATATATATATATATATATATATATAGTATATATATATGATATATATATATACTATATATACCGTATATATATACTTATTGAGTAGGTATATATGATAATATCGACGGATAATATAATATATATATATTCTATAGATATATATATATATATATATATGCTTATAGATAAAGTATTGGTATCGACTATCGGTATCGAAAAAAACAATTTCAGTATTCGGTATCGGTTTTGAAAAAATTGTGAGTACTTGTTATCGGGTATCGGTTATCAGACTAAACCATTTCGATATCGGATGCAACATAATATATATATCCAATTTTTAGGTATTTTTCGGGGTAGATTTAATACGAGTTACAAAGATTTAGAGCGTTTTCCTGCATTGGGGCTTACCTAACTTTTAGACATCTCTTTCGAATTTGGATGAGCTATTTTGAGCGACACAGTCTCTCTAAAAACGCCTACATCATTTTGATGTGTTCTAAATAAATATAAGTATCATTTTAAATGAATGAGTCAAATGAGATTTTACTCTCCATCAGCGGGATTCGAACATTGGACTCCTCGTCGCAGAGTTTACAATAACCGGATGCTCTAACCACTAAGTTATATCCAAAAATAACAAATTCTCTCGATATGGATTTTTTTTCTTCAAATTATCTGGCAGTCAAAATTGAAAATTTGCTCTAAATTATTATTTATTGTTCATCCAATTTTTATAAATTTATCAGTGTAGGTAGAATTAGAAGAGTTACACAGCTTTTATTTAGGTCATTTTTCTATATACCCAACCATTTGATCTCTGGGTACATAATTGTGCTGATTATACAAATTAGGCATGATGTGCCCAGATGCTTCAAGATGGTACGAGGTTGTTAGTATATATATATATACGGAAAGAGAGAAGTTACAAATTTGTGTAACGTCCAATTCTATCAATCATTTAAATTTCATAAAAAGTGGACTAATAGTAAAATATTTAGAGCAAATTTTTAATTTCAACATACATAATTTTGTCAGTAATAAAAATATATTTTTATTTTTTATTTTTTTTTTTTTAAAATATCGTTTGAAGGAGTCATAAAGGTATTGCTTTTTTATCTAGTACAGATCTAAATGTTGTAGGTTTTTCGTTATTGAAAGAGTCACTGAAAATTGTCTGTGCAAATGCAAATTGGGACCAGATGTCAAACTGTTAGGTATACAGAAATAAATGCTCTAAACTGAAGTTTTGTTTATCTTCCTTCAAAACTTCAAAAAATTCAAAAGACTTCAAAAATTTCCTAAAAATTGAATGAAAAAAAAAATAGATTAAGGTTTAAGTTTCTTTAATTTAATCAAGGGGATTTATAAAAATTGCAATTTCTAATGTTTAATAAAACAAGATTATTGTTAATAATACTTCATTGCTAATTACCATAATTTATTTCATTTTAAAATTTTGGAGAATTAATAATTTAAAGATTTAATCAAATTATGGTAATTATTTACAATAATTGCCTCTAAAGAGATTTTTATAAAAATCACAGCATAGAGTCTAAAAAAATAGTAATGAAGAATAAAAAAATAATAATGATCGGTCTCGTTAGGAAACAAAGTTACAACCTCTCAAAGTTCAGAATATTCTCATTGGGGTTTTCTTATACTTGAACTGGGCGAAATTTCGTTTTATCGCACTTTACGAATGACCCCCTTTTACGAATTTGGTGAATTTAGAATGCGCGAGGCAAGACAAGATTATAACCCACAGATATGTTACGAAACCATGGTGTAAAAAGCGAAATCGTGCGAAAATTTGTAAATACAACATAATATTCCGTAATATATTATCCAAAAATTTAATCCATAATATATAGATTATATTTTTAGCGGTTTAATATTTTTAACCGTTTTGGATAATAATATTTAATAATTTAACAGCCTTTGAGTTAATTTTTTTTTATACCGTACCTAAACTAGGTACAAAGTTACATGTTGTTATTTTAAACTAAAACAGTTATCTATGTGTAGATGCACCAGCACGCTTGCCTTAAATTGCATGGCAAATGCTCGCTGAAGACGCTCAGCCTTCAATGCGCGCCGAGGCGTTGCACGTATGGATTGTCATACCAACAACGCTCGTGCACAAGACCGCGCATTTGAAGGGAGCGTTTCAGCGAGCAGTCTGCATGCATCAAAGGTCAACCTGCTGGTTCATGTTACTCATATGCTATCTTTAGTTTAAAATAAAACATGTAACTAAACTATATATATACTATACTATATAAAAACATTAATTATATATATATATATATATATATTAATATAAAAAAAATAAATATATAAAAACATTATATATATATAGTGTATATATATATATATATACTAATAGTATACTAAATACATTATATATTATAACACCTACTGACAACCATGGACTATCGCCTACTTTTTCTTTTCACAGTCCCTTGCTTCATTAAAGTGCCTCGATAAAACGAAAATAAGGCTATGGCGACGTATCACTAAGCTGGTAAGCTGTCTCTCTAAAAGACTGATCATTAAGTGTTTTTTATTCCATACTATTGTTTTTTTAGTATACTTCATGCTGTGATTCTGAAAATCTTGCTTAAAGGCACTATGTAAATATAGTTACCCAAATTAATTTCTCAAAGTGCAATGATCACAAAAAATTCAGATGCTACAAATAATAGGTACCTAATGTACCTTAATGGATATCTGCTCTGTTCGAGCGTATTCAGCCTCTGCTCTGCTAGTTATGTCGATAACATTGCTCCATCTTTAAGAGCAGATGAGGCGAAGAGTGAGCGATCAAAGACGCAAGTCAAAGTCGAAAACGTAGTGTCCAGTCTGAAATCCTACGATAAAACGTAGTGGTTGATTAGCTTGGAATGAAAGCTGAAACTAAGTAGGTATGTACTGAGATAGATTCAGTATGGTATAAAGTGTGTTTGGCAGAAGAAGTGATGGTTGGCGACAAGAATCAAAATTAATGGTCCGAACGGAGAATAAGATTTTTTCTGTATGGGTTTCATTTCTACAGTAGAACTCTGAAACTCGATTAATTTCGTTTCATGAATCGTACTAACATTTTTGAGTTGGTTTTTTTTTTATCTCATCCTTCCGAGTTAATTAACACTTAAAAACGGGACAAAATTGACACTTTCTATTAAAATGACGGGACGACTGGGAAATAGGAAAGAAAAGAACAGTACTGTCTCGTTCAAAACGGTACGTATCGTCATGTTATTACGTTAGTCTATTGCTATAGTGAATAGGAAACCATAAGAAAACTAAAATATTATTGTACAAAACCATTACTTGATCAATTTGAAAGAAACATAAAATTGCTATTTTTTTTTAAGATAAAAAAACGTTTATATTATCAAGAACAAAAATACCAGAAAAATGGAATATGGAAGTACTATCAAGGTCTGTTTAGATATGGACAGTTTATTCGATGTCGTAAGCTAATGAGCTTCTAAAGAAGAAGATAACTTACAAACAAACCTTGTGCATTTTTAGCTAATTCTGAAATTGATTAAAAATTCATCCATTTTTGTGCATTTTTGTGCATTTCAAGAAATTTGCCAAATGTAAGAAATGCGAGAGATTATAATAATACCTTATAGTATTAATAGTCAACATCTGGTTGTTAAAATATTATATTACATCTGTATTATTAACCCTCTTTGCATGATAGTGTTCGTGTTAATAAAGCTATGCTGCTATATCGCGTTGATAGTATTAATCATATATGATATTCTTCCCGCTTAATTAATTAGTTTTTTACATATTGTATCATACCGAGCCTAAATGAATGTTTCTTAACTACAATGAAAACAAAAATCTTCATGAGCAATATATCTCCAAAAATAATATTCTTTGTAAACAACAATTTTTATTGTCATTAATCTTCAAAAACAATAATTTTCATAA
The DNA here is from genome assembly GCA_015478945.1 of Trachelipus rathkii. Classification (NCBI taxonomy): domain Eukaryota; kingdom Metazoa; phylum Arthropoda; class Malacostraca; order Isopoda; family Trachelipodidae; genus Trachelipus; species Trachelipus rathkii. Next base: position 24,238 of record JABUQX010108898.1, on the reverse strand, counting down.
ACAATAATACTTATGACTAATAATATTATTCACGAACAAAATTCTTCATGTTCAATTATCTTCATAAGCAATAATCTACAAGAATTATATCTTCCATGAAAAATAATCTTCCTGAATAACAGGCTTCCTGAACAACAAAATATCTTCAAAAACACTAGTACTCATGAGCTATAAACTTAATGAATAATATTATTGGTGATCAATATTCGTTATGATCAATAATTTTCATAAACAATAATCTTCATGAACAATAATTTTCATGAACAACAATAATATTCATAAATAATAATCTTAAAAAACAATAGTATTCGTGAACAATTAACTTAAAGAATAATATTTTTCGTGATCAATGTTCGTTATGAGCAATTATCTTCATGAACAACAATAATCTTAATAAACAATAATCTTCAAAAACACTAGTACTCATGAACAATAAGCTTAATGAATAATATTATTCGTGATCGATATTCGTTATGATCAATAATTTTCATAAACAATAATCTTCATGAACAACAATAATTTTTATAAACAATAATCTTCAAAAACAATATAGTATTCATGAACAATAAGCTAAAAAAGGATAATATTTTTCGTGATCAATATTCGCTATGAACAATAATCTTTATGAACAACAATAATCTTCATAAACAATAATCTTAAAAAACACTAGTACTCATGAACAATAAGCTTAATGAATAATATTATTCGTGATCAATATTCGTTATGATCAATAATTTTCATAAACAATAATTTTCATGAACAACAATAATCTTCATAAACAATAATCTTAAAAAGCAATAGTACTCATGAACAATAAGCTTAATGAATAATATTTTTCTTGATCAGTATTCGTTATGAACAATAATCTTCATGAACAACAGTAATTTTCACAAACAATAATCTTCATGGAAAACATTAATGTTTATCAGTGTAACAAGTCAGTATTCTGATAGATGTAAATTAGGTAAAATAAAATTTTTAATTGTAACTAAAGTGTAAGAGTTATTACATATTTATAATTCAACTTGAATAAGCTACACTGATCATAGAAACCTTTAATAACTCTTCTAAATGTAATGGAATTTAATATTAATTTCGCCTTTTATTATCCAAGAGGAGTTTTTAGAAATTGAAATAGTGACATATAGCTTTTTTTAAATTTTACTGTTAATAAATGTCCATCGTGTCTTTTAAGGTGCGCAATGTTATTACTGCAGTAATAAAAACATACATAATATAAATTAACAAAATTTTTGTTTTTTGTGCTATAATTAATAAAATGGTTTGTAGATTTTGTTTAAACTTTTATAATTTTTATTATTCTTTTTTATTTTATTTAAAAATTGTAATGTAAGAAAAAACACCACACGCGGGAGGGTGGCAGGGTGTCCCCCAGAAGAAAATATCATCACTCTTACAATATAAAAATTGATAACGAAAATATTTTTTGAGTTAGAGGAAACAATATACTTTACTGCTCGTGTGACCCAAGCTTTAAATAAAATGCTCATTTATTCTATTATATTCACTCACCAAATCGAATGGCAAATTTCTTATTTAGTAGGAAAAAAGAAAAATTATGAGGAAAGAAAGACCAAACTTAATTGTCATTGTGAATAGCCTAAGGAAATGAAATTTTATGTATTAAGTTCCTTATAGATTATTAAAATAACATCTTTTTTTAAATGACAATCTTGTGTATGAATTTTTTGGCAAGACAGGAATTGATACGAATGTCTAATAATTATAGTGTTTATAATATTATTTTTAGAGAAAAATTTTTAAGATGAGAAATAAAAGTCGAGAACGAGACTGTTATTTCGGTTCAATATTTGCTTCATTGAAGGTTAGCATGATTACCAAAATATTAGAATAGACAGCTGGCACAAATAAATGACAAGGGATGTTCATATAAGATATATAAAATTGATATATAGATAATTATAACTGATTTCGATCAACAATATGAATTTGGAAATCCCCCTCAAGCAAAGTGAAGAACCCGCCCCAATTCAACAAAGAATTTTTATTCTCAACATCTAGGAAATTCATACGGGAGTGTTATTTCATAAACACAAGAATATATATTAACCACCAAAGCAAGCATAATTATGCACGACAGTGTTTCTTTAAACCATCAGATATTTTTACTAGCTGCTTGGACAGAGAAGAGGACACTCCGAGTCCAATTAGTACTGGCAACTCAATGTTCACTTCAAAGAAAAAGGTTCTTAAGAAGTATATAAAGAGGTTACTTCGACTCCCCACGGTTATTTGTTGTGTGAACCTCACCCCAAAAACACGCACAGAGTGTTTACTCCGGACCAAACATTCTTCCTTATCGGTAGGATGATATACAAATAAAGGAGATAAAAACATACCTGAATAAATTTGCAGCTGCACCTCAATTGCAAAAGTAATTTACCTACATATAAAACGAGTAACAATATTTAAAAAGACTGAAAACTATCTCTGAAGCAGAAACGGGCGAATAAAACTAATTATGTGTAGGATGAGAAAATCAACCCAAGTAGATGTCTGCGTAGATCTGATATTAAAATCTTAGTAAAAAGAAGTATATGTTCCTTTAAACCAGAACCTACAGAAAGGTAAAAAGCATACGACCGTATAGTAGCAGACACCAATCATTAAGAAAACGTCCGCTCCCCTCAACATTAAAATATTAGAATACAATTAAAAAAGTTATTCTTGTGATGGAATGACAAGGAGGCGGAAGGAAAGGATTATTTCCGCCTTGCCGGTGCCAATCACTCCAATGATCACCCACCATATAATAAACTAAGTGGACTTGCCAACCAATACATTGTAAGAAGAGCCTTGCTGTACTTTCCATATAAATCGTAGTATTGAAGAAAAATAGATAGTTTATAGAATGTTAACTCGTGCCAACCTTAGTTTTTTCTGTACATGTTTACCTTGAAGTCTATATTTCTGAGAGTGTTACTTCAGTTTACAATTCCACAACCTCCCAAATAAAATAGGCCAAAGTATTTTTTTATATAAACAATTCAAAGCACAGGTATGCAATAAAATCCTTAGACTAGTTGCTATTCTAACATGTCATATATTGCAGATTTACCACAACAGTGCAAGTGACTAACCTTCTTCACATCAGTACATACAACGATTAGCAGGCTTGCGCTCAGACAGAATTGTCTGTGATATATTGTGACGACGATTATTGCTCTATGTATAGTCTGATTTTTTTACTAGCAAAACGCGGTGTAGACACATTCCAGCTTTATATGTATACCGAAAAGGCGGTGCAATGCAACGATAAAGCCAATTTCATACGTTGAGAACTATAAGAGAGCTGCCACCTAGCAGTGTACTACTCCTCTACAATCCCAAAGCAATTCAAACATAACCAATGAGTTCACAAAACGCAATCATAAACCCCCAGGGGATATACCAAGAACACAATACAAAGAGAGAATAATTTTGATTATGATTCTTAACACAATGACTGTGCAAATATTAACAATCCACCCTACGTAAACGCGCTGACCCGGACATCTGTATGTGGTTTAGACGATATACCTACATGAAGTAAAAAACTTGGAGATGGTGACCAAATGAAAGATAAATAATTAAAAAAAAAACTCCAATCCTGAGAGAGAGATGGCTATACATAATTAGAAGAAAACCAATGAACCGTTATCATCCTGTGCCAATAGCCCTTATAATATAAATTCATTCTATTTACGTTTCCTTTAATTGTATTATGAATTTGATGGATAAATTTGCGGAAAATGAAGAGATTATGTAATAAAAAAAAAGAGAAGGATCAAAATATTTGTGGAAAACTTTTTATTAGTCTTGTATTCCTCCACAGGCGCCTACGGGTAAACAATGATAAAAAGGCACCATGTTTAATTTTATAGGACTAGGTGATACTGCAATAGAAATCAAAACAACAAGCATTACCAGACTAATTAATTTTCCAGAATCTATCTTAAAAATACACAAACGATTACTAGTTACAAGAAACTATCGCAACAATAAATAATCTCCAAATTACAGCACACGAAGACTGAACATTCAAGCCAACAATCTCAGGGAGGGCACAACTATCTTACGCTTTCAGATTAATTTTAATTAAACAGTTTTCATGTGTTTTTAAGAAGGAAGGGTGGGGTTGGGAGCGCAGGAGGAAGAGAAATAAATATAAGAAATTAAAGCTAAGTCTCTCTTAATTATAATAAAATAAACAATAGATTTGAGATTAATTTCGATATGAATATATGTATTGTTGAAATAAATTAAGAATATAGAATTATTAATGAATATCATTAATATGTGGATATATCATTGTCTTAAAATATATATAATAAATTAATTTTACATAATCTTCTTCAATTCAAATTCATTTATTTAAAAAAAATAAGAATTATTCGACAATATCAAGCCTAATCTTGAAAAAGTCATTATAGCCAGCCTAAAATAAAAAGAGAAATATTTAACTTCGAAAAGGCGGAATTATGATCAGAAAAAAAGGTTATCGGAAAGAGATAGCAGTAAACATAACTGTTGCTAATTAAAATATCTGATTGTTGTTTGAAAAGACTTGTGCTATGATTTTAATTTAAGAATTACAATTGTTTTGATGCAACTAACAAGAACAATTGATCTGGAAAAAAGGATTTGTATCCAATTTTTATAATAACTGATTCCTTAATTTCATATTGATGTTTTGTGCCTACTTTTTCATAGATGAATAATACCGAAAGAATTAGCTTGAGTTAATATAAGTTATAATCAGATTGAGAAGACCAAAAGAAATAACAGATTAAAATAAATTTAAATTATTATCCCGGTCTTTTATTGCAACCTCGTTATTGATTAAGATCATTCAATTATTATAAAACATCAAAAGACTAATGTCATAAGTGAAATTAAGTGAAAGTTCTTATACTATACAAGAACTTATTTATATCGAAGGTGAAAGGAGATGCAAGCTAACGATCATTATTTTCCACTGACCATAGAAAAAGCAAACAATCTTTTTTCTAAATTTTCAATCAAATACAGAATTGGTATGCAGGGGATATAAACGTTGTTATTACCTTGGCAATGGATTAATTCTATTGAGGCCAACTGAATATAAGTCACATAATCTTATTATATTAAACGAAAACGTTAGAAGATCTCAATTAGATGTTAAACGAAACTAACATATTTATGTAGTTAAAAAAAAAAGTTGATTATTTAATAATTATAGTTTAGTAATAAAAATAATGGTCTTCTCTTTTTTTTCATCTCTCTATATAGCTTACTGTACTTCGCAATACTACAATAAAAACTTAAAATCTTGGATCGGGCTTTATATAAGTTTTCGAGAGATTCTGTAGTATGAAATATTCATTATATCAGATAACAAATAATAATATATTTACAATAAAATTATTAAAGAAAAGTTATTTTACTTATTATTTCATACTTTTATTTTTTTCTCAATCGAATATGAGTTGTGAAACGATTAACGTCCTTGTGTTAGGTTATGGTAATTCACTAAAATATAGTAAATATTAATAGAGAGCTCAAAGTAAAAGTTTAAATTATAAAATTATATTTTATATAAGTCTTTAAATAAAGATACATTATTTTACTTTAAAAATTTAATTATATAAGAAAAATGTGCTGAAATGAAATTTTCTAAGAAATGGACTATGTAGAATATATTTCGCAGGAGTTGTAAAAACCTTAAACGAAAATCTATTCTCGCAAGAAAAAGATAATTGACCACGAAACTATTATAGATATAAAAAGTTGTTAAATTAGAATAACGAGAAGAGTGATTTATTTCTCTCTCAAATACTCGCTTGTTCTTGTAGCAAGAAAAAAACAAAATGCCTCTTAAAAATTATATAAAATAGTTCAATGTATGATCAACAGACAATTGACATAACATATAAAACTTGGTAAATAATAGAAATCACCATATAAATTGCTTTGAATTTTTCGTTCAAAGGAAAATTATAGATGTTGAATATTTTAATACTGATATATGAAAATGAATCTTATAATGTCAGATTATGTTTAACTGATAATTTATATATGTTATTTAGAATATTGAATTCTATTAGCCTTTGGGATAGAGAGCATAGATGGGATTAATTTTTTCGTGTATCAAATAATAAAGTTGATTTATTAAGATTGAAAATATGAATCATAGTTAGAAAATGACAAAAATTTATTAGACAGAAATTAAATTAAAATGAAAAGCAATTTATTCATAATAAGTTGTGCTTTAACAAATGAAAAATGCTTTTATGTACATTTTAAAAACAGCTTGAACCATATACCAATACCTGCCATTGATATATGTCTCGAATAGTTTTACACTAGGGCATAATGACAGGTAGGTGACAATTAATTCAATTTTACTTTTCAACAGTTTACTGAAATAAATTTAAAATATAGATTAAGAGATTCTTTCACTAATTTTGATAAGTGGGGAATTGTTGATATCATCTTTAAAAATCATTTATTTTTTGTCAATGATTATAGAATTTTCAGGTCATATTCGAGCAATATTTATGAAGTTTAATTACACAATGAAATATTATGCCATATGCTTTTAAACTTGCAAGAAAAGGTTAGATATTTTAGAATATTTTACGGTCTAATATATATAGAATAGATAGATATTATATTTATATCTATAAAAATCAGTTAAAATAAGCCACATGAACAATTAATATGAGGAGATATCAGTTATGAGAAATAAGCTAAAAACGTCAACTAAAAATGGTAAATGAACGTTCTAGGCTTTTAATGAATAACGAATTTTACTCAAACAAATTTCAATACTACTAAGAAATTTGCTTATTATGAACCAATGAATTACTACAACGTTTATTGTTCCTGTTTTATACTTTTTATTCATGCTTATTATATACACTTGCTTAAATTTTATCAGCAAACTATTCATAACTAAGCATTAAAAAAATACTTAAGAAGGAATTCTGTAGATAAAATTGTAAGTATTTTTCAGTAACTCCCGATCTATTAATTTCAAGCAAATATATTATAGACTATTATTCCGCTATAAAATAAGATATTATAAAATATTTTCTATAGAAATAAACTCTAAAACCTTTTTTTGTATAATAAATACATTATTAATCTTCACAAATACCACAAATTACAAAAATTATCGAGTAAATAGTAAACTCTCTAATATAAATACTATAGTCTATATGTTATAAGTAGTAAATAGGGAAAGAGGTTGTAGCTGAAAAACAGGTTAATTCAAATGACAAAAGTGATATTTTTTATTTCTTGTGTTTATTTTCTAAGTTTACTTAAAAAGATTTGCAATATTTTTTAAGTTCAAGTAAAGATGAGGCCATTCATTTGATAAGTTTTAGTAGTATGTTAAATAATATATAGACATAACACAAAATTATAAGAATAGCGAGAAATTGCTCAAAATTGATATAAGAGGATCTGGAGCTTTTATAGTACATGAATTGTTAAAAGTAAGCGATATTTACACCTTCGATTCCATCATGTATAAATAGGTCTTCAAAGATATTTAATATTAATATTAAACAAGATTAATCCTTTCTATGTTTTCATTAATAATATACTCTACATCTTTCAATTGATTTTTTCAAGCTTTATTTACTAGTAATATATCATCTTCTAGTAGAAATTGTGAAGAAAAAGGGGTGCAAGCCTGTTAAGTCATGTAGAAAGAGATGAACATTACAAACAGATAGATATTATATGGTGATAGAAAAGTTAATAATGCAATTATATTATTTCTAAAATTTCTTTTTTGTAATGTTAAATTATATATTGGGGGGTTACCTGAAATTAATGACGAGACAATAATAAATATTTTATGCTACAGATGTTTTTATGTTGTGAAAAAATTATATAAAAATAATTTTTATATTTTTGTATTAGATCGTATAGTTTAGATTTAACATCAGTATTATGTAAAATTTTATTATTATTTCCCTATCTAGGGTATTTATAAATCTAACTAGCAACTTAAACAGTTATGAGTGTATACTTTTAGCATACTAATGAAATAAAAAACAATTTTTTTATTTTAAAGCTATGCATCATAAGTTAAAATTATTTTTATAAAAAGGATACAGAACTACCTAATTGAGATAGAAGAATAAATAGTATATTCTTTTATAGAGAACTTCCTTGTAGATTTTCATGATTGACTGAATAAGATCTTGACTTATATCTATGTGAAGGTTTGGATCAGGTCTGTTCATGACAATGAAATATAATGTAAGTAAGTATAAAATTTAATCTAATAAAATATTCTTCTCAACGATTAGCTAGAAATGACAAATTTGTAAAATATCGAAGGATTAAATGGGGTCGATATTTTTACAGTATAAATATTAAAGCAACGTTGTACTTATTACCCAATGCGAAGAAAGGTACAGCGGGTAACGAGGTAAGTGATTTGTTTGACCTACCCTTAGGGAAGTATATTCATTGCAAATTATCTATAAATTGGAAGTTATCAATGTTGCAAAATATGCCTGATTCATGAAACTGCATGCTCTCGGGAGAACGCCATAGTGTCATGAACTAGCGTTATGAATATTAATCGATAGTACATTCTATAAACAAAAATAATCTACGAAACTCCAACTTAGTGACATCAATGAATATTATAAAAGCAACTTCAATGCTGTTCACGTCTCATCGCAATCATCGAACCACGTTATTATTTCTATTCTATTTTCAATCTCTGACCATTTTTTTGGTGAAAAGTAACGCCCAACAAGATTCATTAGATTAGTTATAGATATTTGAATATAGTTTTTGAATGTGCATTTGTTCACTTTGTACATTGAGTCTCGAGCCAAAAGAATATACGAAATAAAAAACAATTGAGGAAGGAGATATTGAAAAAAGGGAATAAGAAGCATGTTTTTTACACGATAAGCAAATGCTTTGACCACATTAAATAAAATTATGTAGAGTTACCATTGCTACAGGACAAAATTAACAAAAACGGGGGAGTCCTCGTCTTATAACTTTACCAAACCGGTAGCCATTTCTAGGGAGTATAAGCGAAAGCGATGAATATAAAAATTTAAAGATCGTGATTTAATCGAACGATATTCTGAAATAGGATAAATATAGGACAAATATATAAATAAAGGATATAATCCGAAACCAAATGTCTAGTAAATAAATGTGCTTCCTGACCAAATAAAAAATTATGTCTGAATCTCGCCGAGTTCCAAAGTTTAGTCAATTTTTAATAAGAGAAGATAACAAAAACAAAGACAGACTAAAATAAGGTCAAGACCGGAATATTATTCAAGGTTGTAGCGACATATAAACAAGGAACGACGAATATAATGCGCAGTCGAACATAAAAATGGAAGCTGCTTTACTCGGTGAGAGCTATATGGATACTTCATAAGCTCCTCTTTATTTGAAAATATATGTTAAGTCCTTCAATGAAGTAACAGATTATCTCAATAATATTATTCGTTTTATTAAAGATTGTGTTAAAAATGAACATTGATATCTCCAGGTAGAGGATCAGATTAAAAAATAAAAAATAGATAGAAAAGACAATATCGATTAGATGTCCTGTTTGCCGGTATGGCCCTCCCACAAGGTAGTAAGGCAGGAGAAGGAATCACAGGAATGTGGAGGGTCACATTCGATATTTGCCACGATTATGTGTTATGTATGGCATTCTGACTCCATTCAATCTTGAATTACGTCATCAAAAATATCACACAATACAGATAAGTATACTAATGATCTTTTTTCTTATTATGTTTTTAAGAAAAATTTTCTTATATGTAGACAATTCTCATATTCATAAGTCAATCTCTGATCAAAACCAATAACTTGAAACACCCTATAATAACAAGAAAATCGGTTGGAAAAAAGTGATGGAAGAGAGAGTAGGATTCAATATCTTAAACGCATTCCATAGAGAAATACCGAAAAATCAATATAAAAAAGGCTCAAATGAGACCTCTGAATATACGATAAAAGAAGAGCAACCAGGTGAGCCGGGCTTAAGGTGATTCGGATCATGACTAGAATGAGATGAAATCAAGATGGGAGAGCATACGAAGAAAAGAAAGCTATGAAGGGTGCTAGACGTGATATGCATACTGGTGATGTCGGCCGACAAGTTACGTCAACCCATGGCTCTTCCGATTAATGCTGTGTGGCAAGCATATTGACAAGATAAGGTGCCCTCATTTTTCTGCTAATCTCCTGTGATCTAACAGACGTGAGACTGTAGTCGGAGTTGTGGACAGTGCCATTAATAGATTCCATAAAAGGTTTGTGTGGATCCGGCCTGTCATTTGTATTGCCCCCACCGTGTAACACTATTTATCACCCACCGAGGAATAGCTTACTGATGAGACGAAAACTTGGCGAGGTTTCAGAACCCCACCGCTCCGAAATGGATGAAATGTCGGTTTAAGTTTGGGCCGGGTATATGTGTACTGCCACACAAATGAGTCGAAAAGTGTTGTCCAACCCCCAAAAATAAAACGATTTGACCATCTTGCTTAAAAAAAAATCATTTTCATTAGTAATCGGATTTGTTTCTCAGATAATTATCAGTAACAATGCTCAAGCTCCTTTTATAATATATAACTTCTCTGTTTGCGGTGCAGAGCAAATCTTAGCTTATGGCTCTAAAATGTAATGTATTTGCGATCTGAATGTAAGAATCATATATAATTATTAATCGAAAGCAGAGGGAGGTTGCGTCCCTTTGAGGAAAAAAATAGGCCCCTTGCAGCCTACATCATTAGAAGGCGTATGTAGCAGTTGAGTATTTTCGGATTCATAAATTCTTTCTCAGACCCCATAGCTTCATCCATACTATTCAATATAACGTTTTAAAGAAAAATAAAACATATTTGTCGATCAGACTCAAATTCAATATTAAGCTTATGGCTTTTCTTATAGTGTGTCTTCCTATAACGGTTGAAAGACTAATAGAAGACAGACCACACTCTTCTTCAATAAAGACGAAGTAAGGGTGAGCGGGATATTAAAGAATGCAAACCACCAATCGAGAAATTAAGATGCGATATTTGTAGGTTTCAACGAATAATTTTCCTCATAATCGTTGAGTAGACCGTCACTACCATGCGCGCAGGCAATAAATAGTAACTTAACGTTTAGGGACCTCTATAACCTAATTAAGGGAATTTTCCAATCCGGCATTAGATTTCAAATATTGGTGAATAAAGGGACCATGCTTTGGAAACATGAATTTACCAATTAAGAATTCACCAATGAAACAAGAACAATTGGACAGGTCTCCAAGGACAAAGAGGCCTGGAAAATTAAAGATGGTTTATATCAGCAAGGAAAGTTAAAATGCTAATCGATACAATATCGTAAAACCAATAATCGTTTTAAAACATATTAATAAGATTCTTGTGCAATAGAAAGAAAATACCATAATTGTGATATTAATAAATTTTCAAGTTTAGCATAAGTTAAGCAGTTTTGAGTGAACAGACATGACGGTCTGGCCAAGCTGTCCGATTTCAACACAGTTAAAACGTGTAACAAATAAAAAAAAATGGAGAGGAGACAAAAATTTTATAAAAAAGGATTTCCATCTTAGAAATGTAAAATAGAATATTAGAGTTAAATGGATATCTCATTATGAAATTTATATTCGTATTTTCATCATAAAAAAAAGATTGGCGTTTTGCTATATAAAACAGGATGCACTCTATTGCTATTCACAGGACGTTTGGGAACGGCAAAGAGTTTACCAGCATACTTTGGGTTAAGGTGTTTCCAATAGTTAAATGGTTGTAGGTGTTTGAAGATAAGACAATGGGAGTTATAAGAACCTTGATGGCGGATCATAAGAAATAGCTAAACTAAAACCGTTCATTTACTCCATCCGATCAGGTTATTAAGTACTTTAAATTAATGCGCTTACGTTTTTTGCTTAAAGTAAAAAAAAACCACTCTCACAAAGCTCATAATGTTATCTAGATTGTTGCGGATCCTAGGTGAGCAGTGCAAACAATTTAGGACTTAAAATCTAGGCTATGTAATATTATTCAGAATACGTTTAGAAAGGGTTATTGTCACTAAAGCACGTTCAAGGACATGCTCAAAAACGGATTCATTAGAAGTTTGTCTATTTGCGAAAAAAAAAATATTAATTCCATGTATAACCAATTAATCACTTATCCATAAATCTCACGCGAAAACTCTCACACACCCAAAGTATCTCTATTAACAGATGTAGTGCTAACTTAAATTTCAAGAAACCAATTTAAGCCATTAACTGGACGATTAACTTGTGGGATTTCATCTGCCTCTCTATGATTTTGGGGACTGTGCTTTTCCACAAAAAGAAAGGGCTCATCTGGCTTAGAAAAGAAATGTATGGATATGATGGATTTTATATTTTTTTTCTTTTTCACCAATTGTCTCTGGCGTAATATACAGTGCCATATGATTTTACTTATTGTGGTTGTAGAGCGAGTTACCGAAGTTATGATCCAACTCCAAATTCAATATCTTGTTATCATCTTTTCAATTATTGGCCCGCGGTTTCATCCATGACTACTTATTCTAGTGGAATTCGTGAGGAGTGTTTTTGGTTATGTGACTGACAAGATGCCAGAAAAACTATATATTGAACTGCTCGAGGCCGGGTTTGTAGATGCCTACTAGCAAAAATTTCTCTCCGTTAATCTTCAGGCACTGGGGTGAATTTTCAGGAGAAAGCAATTATGAAACACGAAAATACAAGTGATGGCAATTGCACATTAACGACGATGAGATCTGCCTCTTTGATCACAGCCACACAAATGGATTTGGTTTTCTGCCAGTGTCGGGAGAGGAGAAGTGACATTCGGTTAGGTCCTTGTTCAAGTAATTGACATCTAAATCCCAAAAAACCTTAGTTTATCGGTGTCGTTCTAAATTAATATTTAGTTTTATTTGATAATTCACCAGGCCATTTCTTATTACCTCACAACGCAGTGATACAAAAATTCAATAAACAACGAGGGCTACTCTCTTGTGGACCAGGCACTACTCGTGGACAGTCTTCTCTTGCGATCATACATACCTCATGACATCCAAAATTTACATTTATGAAACTACATAAGAAAATGCTTTCACTGAACATGTGACATTAAACAGAGTAGGGAGTCCGGAAAACTTCGCACCCTATGTTGTTGCACGGTGATAAGTCGCCCCGACGGTGAAGAAACCATGGGCTTCAGCAGTATTAAACAGTTAACTAAATGATCATGTTTGACTATTTCTTGGCGAGCAAAACAAATGTTGACAGGGCTGTTTACGCGTTTGAACAATTTTGGTCACATTAAGTACATTTATCTTTATTGAATTTTAAACCCCCGAAAAAGATCGGGATGATGGGGTAACTAACAAGGTTTATGTATAATAGAAGACTTTATATCAATTAAGCCGATGTTGGGCCGTCAATAAAAACCTTCGCGATTAAACGGGGAGTGGCTGTAAGAAAGGTAATGGATAGCAATCAAAACTGGGTCCCTCAAGATCTTGGGGGTAGTCTAATTAAGAAAGCGACGCACGACCACAAACTCGCCCATATTCGGGCGAGTGTGGGGGTTTAGAGTTAAAAAAATAAAGGCTAAGAATAATTAATAGAGTGCTGAACAAATGCTTGGAGCGTGTATGTATATGTGGGGATGAATATGATAAAGCAAATTTGATGGTCTTGATGAAAAATATGCTAAAATCTTATATGCCTAATGGCGGGCAATTACTATTGTATCCAACAGGGAAGTTTCAGTGGTGGTCGGTAACCCCGACTTCATCATAGGTAAGAATCGGTGATCAATGGAATGTGTAACTAAATTAAACCAAAATTGAAATATTTTAATCCATTTATAAAATTATGTAGAGGTGAGTATGAGGAAAGTATCCTAAACGACAAGCGGCATAAACATTTTTTATCCGCCTGCGTCCTGAATGGACCTTACTAAAACGCAAGGAGTAACTTCTGTTCTGTGTAGATTCGGTGAGAATCGTGTTTGATTATAGGCAATTAATATATAGTTTAATGACAATCTCTTGGTGTTTTGGCAGGACTGCGACCTTTCCTTTTTACATAACAGCAATGTACGCAAGCAAACCCCGACCCAGCAGCCGGAAGTTATCCCTTGAGAATTCTTAACGGAATTTAGAATTTATAATCAAGCCTTGACTACTTCCTCGGATCAAAGGAGACTGTATGACAAGAACCATGGCATCTTCTCCTACTCCATCCTGCAATTCATGTTAATAAAAGTAAGAGGAAACGACCAATATCATGGCCCCCTGATCACAAAAAGAAGAAGTGCAAGCAACCTAGGAAAAGGGTATTACTGTGCGAAGAGGCGAATGATTATGTCAGAAGAACAGGCTTCTTTCTACATTTACTGCACCCTGTTTGCTTTGTTGGTTTGAAGACTGTGTTGACATATATTTAATCTTGATAAAAATTATTTGATTGTAGCACAACACCAGTTATTCAGAGGCACGTACAAACCTCTGATCTGCAACAACCGGTATATATGTTCCAATTTAAATTAACTATTCACTTATTTCATGTGGAGTTTGATGCCGACACTATTCAAAGAAAGAAATCGAAGAACCAAGCGGACGTTGTAATAAGAAGTGATTGAAGCTCGGAGGCAACCGACACAACCCCGCTTAAAAAACCACACAGAAATAATAAATACCCGTTGCTCTATATCTATCATACGCCTGCGTTTTGTTTCTTATTCATAAATCACTCATCGAGACTAAGTTTTGCATGAGGTGATTAAGCGAAGTCTTTAAAACTACAAAACTTATATATTCGAAGGGCCAAGGAAAGAATGACAACAACATAACGACACTTTCCCTTACCATAGTGTGGAAAAGCAACCACATCTTGTACACCTCAAAATATTATCAATCAAATACAGATTGAAACTGCAGGGGTTTCGTGAATGTATCCTGGGCATGCGCGGGCCAATTCAATGCAGTAGAGACAACACAGCACATACTCTTGATTACGACAAAACGTTAGCAACGTACTTTCAATGATATTAATAAACCTGAATTCTATATATTTAAATAGTATAAGTGACAAAGGGTATATATATATGAGTTTAGATAGTGCAATTCTTACATCATTTTTCTCTCCTCATTCTACTGATACCTTACGCAGTGCTCGAACAATAGTTCACGATGAGTCTGGATGGAGTAACACACAAAAATAGGCAAGATTTCAATTATGCAGATAACAAAACGTAAAAATAAGTTCTTTGTTAAAAAGTAAATATATCAAAAAAAAAATAATATTTATTCTAGTCCTGATTAATATATCCTGATGGTATCATAAATAAATTTTTACTATTTTAAACCTTTTTCTTTATCCGTTTTAACTTTATATATATATAGTATATATATATATTATATTCTATATATATATAATAGATATATATATATAGTATATAGATATAATATGTATATAATATTATTATTATTACCTTATATATTAGATGATACTTCAAGAGAAATGAATATAGATACTTAATTACTTTATATAGTGATATATATTAATATAGGTATTAATAGGCCCTATATTATAAAAAATTATACTATAGCGTTTACTATGGGACACTCAGGTGGATGCCGAGCCAACATGGACGGCAAAGCGATAAACGGGGCAGCGGCGGCCAAGTTAGTAATGTTGATAAATATTAAGTTTTATTATCTTTCAATTCTGAGGGGGGATCCAAATATGTTCTCCTCGAACCAGTAGGGAAAACGGTTTACTACAGGTTTTTCGTTTTACACGAGATAATCCTAATACTACGAGATAAATATAGGTATAAAAGGACTGAGGCGATACATTGAGGGCACCAACGAGAGGCATTCTTACCTACTACATAAACCATAGTAAGAAAAGAGAATTGCCTGACAGCCTGAAACACTTATCTCCTGCTTAAGCTCCGGACAAGTGATTTTGGCAATTGAGGAGAGTTTAATCGGAAAATGAGTTTTATGAAATTAGCTTGGAATATAAATAATAATAAATACAGAAAGAGATGTATATAAATTTATTACATCATCTTTTTTTACATATTTGAACGTAAAATATACTCTATATTACTTATAGTGGTTCGACACCCCTTAAGAAGAGATGAAAAAAAGAATTCTTCCACCGAAACATAATTGACATTCTGGCAAAGATACTTGAAATATTAGAGAGAATGTATGATGTGTTAGTTGAGACTCCTTCAAGCCATCACATATGGGCGAGATTCAGGAATGGAAATTCGAAAGGGGCTAAGGATTTCAGGAGATGACTCTGAGTATATGGTATATAATGCTACCCACTCTCCACAATAACATCTCTCTCCAGGTGAAGAACATTATTACCTTAGGGCAATATAGGGTAAAAAAGTATTATCAAGCATATAGGAAATAAGTACTTATTAAAGAGTACGCGATGTATGACTAGGTATTAATTTACTAATAAAATGAATTTTTAACTTTTAAGAATAGGAATGCAAAGAAGAACTAAGAATGAAATAGCTTCATTTTTCTTCTCGTAAATTTACACAATAGGAAACTAATGATTTTACAGATCGCTTTTAGATATGGTCAAATACTAACATCAAACTTATTTAAGTATATGCCTTTCCAATTCCTTTAGTAGAAAGAAAAACAAAATATACAAAAGATTAATTCATCTAAGTGATTATTATAAGAAGCTTTACATAAATAAGTAAAAGGTAAATATAAGAGTGAGGCCGAAAAGAAAGTTTAAGAAAGAAGGATAAATGTAAATCATATAATTGATATAATTATAATTTATAATATATAATTTAAATAAAAGTAAAATTTTTATAAAATTAATTTATATTAATAGAAACTATACTTTCTGTTTAAATATTTTCTTTTTTATAAAATTATCATAATATAATATATTTAATAATATAATTAATAAAATAATATTAATATTATATTATATAAATACTATAAAATATTAAATTTTAATAGAAATAAATACTAATAATAAAATGTTTATTAATATTTTAAAACATAAAAATTTTTAAGTAGGATGGAATTCCTTAACGATCGTTTTAATAATGGAGAGACATCAATTAATCCGTTCTAATTATCACGAAACAAACATTGTGCATAGTTTAAATTAGTTATATCTATCTGCGCAGAGCGCATTATGATGAGTGAAAAAATACAGTAAACAATTTTGTTTACAGAAAAACAGAAAATAACAAAACAGAGTAAAGGATTTAAAACCCATAGGTAACTTCACGAAGTTTATAATTAAATTGAAAAAATATTAGCTGTGTCGAGAGGTAAAGCCATTGAAGAATAAGTAAAGCAGAGTTATTGGAATAGCTTAAAATGGTATAGGAGAGGTGAATATTCATCTTTGCATGTGAAGATTTTTAAATTACTTTAAAATATAAAAGTACAAGATGTAGAGTTCGAGATGAAATTAAATTAGTCAGTATTAGACATGTTTGATTAATTCATGTGAGATAGTAAATAATATATATAATTTACTTTAATTATTTATTGAAAGACATCTCTCAACTGTCATTGACGGCAATCTTGAGAAATTTACATCCTCGAATTATAAAATATGAATCGACGGACTGTGAATTTTACACTGTTTTATGTTGTAAAATGGATCCATTCTGCTTGAAAAGAGAGAGGTATACGAAAAAGTAGTGAGTGTTAATGGATAAATGATATTAAAATACGGAAATTGAAGAAAATGTTACCTTCACAAATTATCCTATTCGAGGAATTGGTGATATAAGAAAGTTGGTTAGAAATGTGTCTGTTAGAAATAATATTACAAGAGTGGTAAGATACTCGTGAGTATGACATGAAAAGAGAAAATCACAACTTGTCGAAAATAAGAAGTGATATACGTGGATTTATTTTGGAAACGCACAAGAGTAAATTATTTAACTTCTTTGATCTTAGAATGTATGCTTCGTAACGACACGATCGAACTTACTTTTAATACAATCAATCTAGACGTAGCCCTATAGCACCATATTTATCATCTGTCATTTATTATAATAACAGTCAGAAAACGTACTACTTATTGAATAATGTAGTATATATATGTGGTATGTAATTTAGAAATATACCAAATCAAACTGAACTTTACGACTTAATTTAATTATCAACATAATGGAAGATTTAAAAAGTAATATTTATACTTTAAAGCATCATAATAAAAGTATAGTAGTAGAACTGATGAGACTCCGTTGACCTCGTATAAATTCTTATTACCTATTAGACTACTTATTAAGTTCACGAGTGGCATCGTACAAAAAAATAATATATACCGACATAAAACTATACTAAGGAGTGTAATGCTGCTTATGAAAGATGGAATATAACTCGTCTTATATGATATTCACACCTCTCTTTAACTGATTTGAAGGTAGTTATTAAATTAAATATCTTAAATACTTGGTGTAAGGAAAGATATAAACATTACCGATGGATAGCTTAGCACTGAATGAAACAAACATAGATACGAAAAGCAGAACCGAGTACGGTGACATATGATATAAATGTATTACGATTAACCACGTGCTAACGATGAATGCTTCAGGATCCACCCATTGATTAAGAATTCCTTGGTTAATGCTATAATGTTATATATACTGTGAGCAAATCTTCCCCGCATTCATCTTTATATTTGTAAGGTTAAACATACATAAGAGTGACCTTTTCTATCATACAGATTTAGTTTATTTAATTCCCAATAGTAAGTAAAAAGTTAATATAATAATATCAGCCTTAATGTTTCCAATCAGATAATCATTTTCTTAAACTGAATAGAAACAACATTTTAGATATCGGTGCTACGATACATATATATAAATAAAAGATTGTTAAGAATGGATTATTGTCACCTTCACCCTTTACAGCAAACGTTAGAAGCATTTGAGTTATGGCTCAAATAGTGTTTCAATATTTTTAAAGAAGAGAAAATCAGTAATGCTGGAGACATAGTAAATATTTTACTAGCAATAATGGAAGGGGCCTTGAGTAGTTATGATTTATAAATATCATAGTGAGTCGAGTAGAGGGACGGGTGGTAAGGCGGGCACAGAGAAAGATATATATTTTTCTATTCATTAACATAAACATCAACAGCTTAAGATAGTTACTAAAGAAAGTGAACACTCCTGTAAGTTGAATGGGAACGAAGAAAGGGTATTTCAAGGAATCAAAAAGCAGAGGGGGACTATATTGGCTCTTGGTGGGGGGCGAGTGCCTCTTCCCGCCACAGACTATACATGGAAGAAAGTTGAAAGGCCTGCTGTAGCTACGAGGAGAGAGGGTAGTTAATAAGTTGATAAAATATAGTATATTAAATTTAGCTTAAAAAAGGTCTATAATTTTAAAGATAGAATTTCAAGGCTTTGCAACTAGGTTCAAGATTAATGCGGCAGAGGAAATAATAATTTCACAAACATGCTAGAGACAAATTAAATAAGATACGTTGTAATTGCCGATATAATAGTTTCGAGATATAGAAAAATATTATAAAAAATGTAATTATAAATAACTTTGTTATAGGTCTTATTTTTATGTAAATAGAGGTATTAAAATACAGTCGAATTTATTTAAATTATTAATTATAATAGAAAGTGATCAGAATATTATCTTAAATTCATGTTAAAGAACACGGAGGAACTGCAAGAATTGATTAGTGAAGTATAAAGGAATAAAAAAAAAAAAGACTTATGAATAGATTGTCGGTAAAAGGAAAGGTCATAACACAAGAAACAAAAATTTAAGAATATTAAAGAATTAAAAATAAGAAAATAATTTTTATATTATTTGTTATTATAATAATTTATTTATGGTATGTATATGATGTATTTTTGCATAATTTCATATTAATTACTAGAACTGACACTTTAAGTATACGAGAGAGTCTGATTATAATATATGAGTTGAACTAGTTTCCTAACTTTAATTCTATTTCCTCACTTTCGCCAAACCATGGAAAGTAAAAAATGTTCTAAATATATGACACTGGTCAAAGAAGCTACCACGCACCAATAAGTTGACAATAGAACGAGTATGATGTCAGAATATTTCTCTTTTCTAAACCTGTCTAGTCAGCTAGATTTGATTGATAAATTAGATTGGATGAATTGTATAGAACTCATTCTACCCCATAACCGGCCGGGGGGGCCCCCGGCCCCCACTCACAAGAATTAGCGTTAATACGAATTCCAACATATGTATCGGCGAAAGGTTCATAATCCAAATTCCGCGCATAAACTCCATGGGCGGGAATTACCAGATACAAGTTATCTTAAGCGTGTTCCTCTAGCGGTAAGTTAACAATGAGGAGTTCCGAGGAGGAAAAATTGGCTGGGCTCAAAAGAAAGGAAAAAAGGTACTTTGGGCGCTAATCAAGGCTATAATAAAAAAACAGACCCCAATAAAAGAAAAAGTACTCACCTCACCCCCAATATAGGGAAAAAAAAGCCAAAAAACATAAAAAAAGTATAGAAAAGGTTAATAAGAATTACCTTTATAATGTGTTTTATAAAATATAAAAACGAAAGATCTGCAGCAGAAAGGCTGATGATGCTACTCTACCCGTCGGATGATGAGCCAGTTTGTCGGTGCTACATGACTTGAATACCTAATTTTCCTGTAAAAATATAGCATGTTTTCAACCCAGGTTCGAATCAGTCTATCATGTAAAACGGAGTTATAAACTTCACTATGAAGACATTGGCCTCCGTATCTTAAGTCCCGAAATGTTCTATCGGGGTGACCAATTTATCCTTCTGACATAGTTGGCGAAATGCGCATAGTTCTGTGAGCAGGTTTATGTTATACATCATTTGTTTTTTCTCAATTTGTCTCATGTAGCGTATGGCGTAGACAGGAAACTTAGTGACTACAAATTACTTACCAAAATCAATCGCGTCCGTTGATATATTCATACAGGTTCAACAGAATGAAGCATGCAACAAATATATAAAGAGCAGCCTATAAGATTTTTCTTTGTACTCATACTAGTGACAAACTATCATCAATATTTTACGCGGTTAAATAATTCCAGAAAGCGGTTTATTTCAAAATCGCGGCCTTGATTAAAATAATCTTCAGTTACTGCTTCACAAAGAAAGACTCTTGGTATTCTTCTTTACCGATCTTTGTATGGTTATGGACGTTAGATGACCTTGCCATTTATCCACGATCATAATCCATAAATTCTGCTGCTTTAGACCATACAAGGTAAGCCTACCGACTGCCTCAGCCCAGCTTGCGTTATGTTCAGACGAACTGCATGTATTTCCAAAGATTATATGCCTGGATGGTTCATAATTATATCTACTATTAAGTCTTTAGAAAAGTTGAATTAATGATATCACTTAACAAACCACAGCGGTTCATTTATTGGTTAATATAATTTCCAAACGTGCTCATATGCAATTAGGAAAAACCTCTCATGAAGCTATACCATATAATTAATATAAGACGATTGAGTTTGAAAACCTCAAGATAAATAATTAAAATTTTTCGAGCTCTAAAGAGATGATCGAGTATAACGTATTTCACAAATTAATCCTCCTCTACCAGACTCAATAAACCAATTTATGATGAACTGAGTAAGATACTACTTAATAACCACAGTTTAAATCACCACAGATATAGTTAATAAGGATTAAATAGCGTATTAACTTTAGAGACGAACATGAAGAGAACATTTTACTATATCCTGAACATAAAACCTCATCGATAATAAACATTTAATAACAATTGAGTGATTGACATCCGCTACATTATTCTGTAATATGGTAGTCCATTTATATAAGTCACACACCATCATTATATAAAGTTTTACTACAGCCGATTTTAGGTTGGCATAATAGATACATTGAATAACTGTAAAATTTTATTTCTGCAGTATAACTTAGTTGAAAGAAAAACTAGCCTCGTTCAACAAGACAAGCAGGTCATTAATGAATGCTTTTGTATATAACGGATGTTATTTACCTTAATTCTGTACGGGTAAAACTCGCCCTTTTCTCCTCACAAGATAAAACTTAATTAGTGAGTCTCAATATCCAGTTATCTTATTTGGTAAATAGACTAAGATTTTTACGGGGACAGGAGCTAAAATCCATTGAAGTGATATAACAGACATCATAATTAACTAACGATAATATTTAGTAAAATATATTAATTCTCTTAATGATTCTTATTATCATCGACAGAACCTTCACTATATAGTATATATGTAAATCGTAACGCTTATTCATATCTCCTTAATATCATTATTAGTATTTAATTAATTAAGGGCACTACCCATTGGAACTAGTTCTCCAATTTATTTTAGGTATAGAATTGGTATATTTGCTTGGAAAACTTTGACATCTTTTCTTGTGTACCTGTTTTATCTTGTAGCAATCTCACAAACTTCTATTCAGACGAAGTTGAACAGATTTAATTGTATTATCGCAAAAAAACGTTATCTCAGTGTTTATATATTAAATGATGACGCGGCCCTGCTCGTTCCAAGACGGAAATAAATTTGACTTCATCCCAAAGGTGATTTAAACCCTCATGAACATCGGGGACGCTGTTTTAGGTGTGCAGAAGGGATCTCCCCACTTACGCGACAAATGTTACCTAATTCACGAAACATAAACTCTGGTTAAAGTTGAGCAAGGATACACGCATTAATATTTCAGGGCTAGCGATGGTGCCTCGTCGAAGATCACCCAATACAATGGTTACAATTGGATACTAACGCTCGGTATTTAACTTTAGAGCAAAAAAAAACTGAATGACTGTTCACGTAACTACTATGATTCTGTTTGTTATACCTGTAAAATTTACTAATTGCCAATAATACACATTTAATAATCACTCTGATTTTAAATATATAAATAATGTAAAAGCTAGTTGATATTTGTAAAAAAACTATGTTCTTACCCTAGTATCACCACTATTATTATATTGTATAGTATATGTGCTTTCTCTATCGTAAATGTATCTTAATATGAAATTAATGATGCATGTTCTGAGCATTAACATGTATAAGTTTTGTACCAAAACTTCGCGATAAAAATATATTTGGGTGCGTAAACTCTTGCAATAGGTGCATTGATTGGGTTATAGTTCCTAATTTATGTAACTAAATGTGTCTTAAAAATGAATTAAAAGAGAAGTGAAAGACTCTCTTATAGCCCCCCAAACTTCGGGATATATGTATATAAAAAAAATAGGGTTTTTAAATAAAGATTTCAGATACCAATGTTTAGTAAAAAAAAGATGTGTAAAAATATTAAGAACAGACAATGTTAGAGTTAATTTTGTACAGTACATTTTTAAATAATATAATATAAATAATAATAAATAATTAAATAATGAAAATATCTAAACAAAATAGATAAAAATATAAAAAGGAAAATCTATTTGTTCTACACTATCATAATAATATGGAGTTTTAATTATATTCCATGATTGTCTTTTTAAAGCAGTTTTATTTTATGAAACATAGTTAAAATCAAGAAGCGCCATACTAATCCCTTTGAGAAGGTAGTTAAAAAAATAAGGTATCATCCTACTAACTTATAGATTCTACTTGATTCTACTGCTTTAATAAATTTAAAAGATGTTGAAATATATATGTAATAGATAATTATTAAATTATGTGAGTCGTTAAATGCATACAATTGTTAAAGATACCATATCGGAGTCTTAAACAGAGTTTAAAAACTCATTATACTCTCTCTCAACATAAAAAAAGGTTAACTCTACCCTCCTGTTGGATGATTAGGTATGTATATCACCTGCTATGTATGAATTATCTGATTATAAACCTGCAATTTTTCAAGGTTATAGTAAGTAATAGAATGTTTTTATATCATATAATTTGTATCTAAAAAGATAAAATTTATCTCTTAAAATGGTTAAAAATAATGAAAGATCTTATAGTTTATTGAAGAAATTCTTTGAATAGTCTCTACAATTGATATCAGATATTTTTTTCGTCTGTAAGTGAAACCTTAAATAGATAGATGTCGCGCATACAGTGATGAGTGAATATTTTGTCGAATCCTTATTCTACAGCGGACGCGCTTACGCGGCCAGGCAACGTTACGCTGGTAACAGTTACATGCTGCTCTGACGTGTGCGTCAC
>JABUQX010108897.1:27500-39618 GCA_015478945.1 Trachelipus rathkii | reverse complement strand
TATCTGTATTGGAGTGTTGAGAGAGGGTGAGATTATCTCCTGCATTAGCTTACTATTGCCCCCAACCAACTCAGTCTCGCCGCTATCTATTCCTGTTCAACACAGGGCACCACAACCAATCTCCCCCTAGACCCATTCGTTTCTCACTCTGATCTCTCCGTCGTCTTTCCCACTGTCGTCCTCAACACCTTCATTTAAGCAGCTTCGACCCCTTTTTACTCTACTCTGTTGTAAATGCTTCCATGTGTCTGCTCTATTATGTTCCACATGAAGTGATCAGGATTGCTATCAAACTATTATCTATTTCACTTATATCCATCGCCACGATTTTAATAATTGGATATAACGCTTCTTGTTCTTCCGTATTATTTCCATTCTTCCTCCACTTCCCGTTACACATTCCTCCCTTGCTTGTGAATACAATACTCCAGGTACACAAACGTGAAGTCCACATTTCCGATCTTTTCATCATCAATTCGTCTCACTTTCTCCCCTTCATCCTCTTCTGACCCACTCTCATTATCACTGTCTTTCTGTATTCATCGTCTAAAACCAATGCTCCTTCAATCTTTCTGAGCAAACAACTTTCCATAAGTCCCTCCTAATTACTCCCTCCTTCCCAACTCCAACCATGCCAAAATCGTGCCGCGTACAGCGATTATATCACCATCCAAATTGAAATTTCCCTTCTTTAATACCACAACACAAAACTCTCCCTCTTAATTCCCCATTCGTTTCTCCACTCTTATCTCCCTCGCTTTCCCACTATCGTCCTCAGTAGTAGGGCACTGTTTTTGCACGAAAATGACCTTGACCACCTACCTGAGCTTGACTGAACCTTGACCTTTTGGGCCTTGACCTTTGTTGACCTTGACTTTTTTGCGAGCCCAATTTTTACCTGACTTGAACCTTTTTTGGGGCCTTTTTGATCTTTTTGGGCCCTTACCTTTTTTGAGCCTAGACCTTTTTCGACCATAGCTTTTGGGCCTTAGACCTTGTTTTTTCGACCAAAGGCCTTGGTCTTCCATGTGGTCATTTATTGGTGCCCACGTATTTTTTGAGAACCCTAATTTTTGGAGAACCCTAATTCTGTGAGGAACCCTAATTTTTGATGAGACCCTAATTTTTTTGAGAACCCTAATTTTTTGGCAGCCCCCCAAGTTTTTTGGCAACCCTAATTTCTTTCTTCAAGGGTGCGCCAAATCGGTCTCAGCAAACCTGTACGTATTTACCTATTTAGCCCCAATAATTTTGGACCATGGTGCATATTTTGCCCACGGTAATTTGGGGCTTTATAGGCTTAGCCCGTTTTTGATGTCTTACCTTGTTTGACCATGATATATTTCGGCCTTGACCATGCCATATACCATGGGTCAATTTGGCCCACGCCAATTTTTGGCCACTCGTGTCCCCCCGTCACCATATTTCGTTTCCTAAACTTCGAACGCATGTAGTGGATCTTCCGTAACTGAACACCTAACCACACACACACACACACACACCACACACACAACACACACACACACACACATCACACACACACTTACCACTTATATCACATCATTCACTATGACCTTATTCACTATAACACTTACATTTTCCATTGACACTTACATTTACACTTATACCACGTACAAAACACACGACCGATCCCCTTTGGTCCGGCCATGGGTCAATTTGGACCCACGAGATTCTTTCTTCTTTACTCTGTTGTTTCCCAACCCCTTTTTTGTATGTCTTAACCTCGATGTCCTTGAGCTTTTTTCTGCCAAAGCATGACGATACCGTGGGCTCATTTTGACCCAACGCCTAACTATGATGGCGTTAAGGTTCCCGAATGACCTGTGCAAAGTATTAAAGTAATGTTTTTATTAGGGCTATAAGAGTATTAGATGAGTGCCAGGGGAGTGCCAGGTGAGTGCAAGTGAAGGCCAATGAGTGCCAATGAGCTCCAAGTGAGTGGCCAATGAGTGCCAAGTGAGTGAAACATAGTGCCAAGTGAGTGCACATAGTGCCAACTGAGTGCCACTTTTCTCAAAGCCTTTTTCTAGCCTCCCCTGAGCCTAGAATAGCCCTTAAATGGGTGTCCCCCTAGTTAATAAGGTATGAGGAATCGAAATGGTGTACATTACAAAGTTGCTAGAATGCTTCCTACTATGGGTTAGTATTTTTATAACACTTAAAGCATGACAGAATATATATCTTAAGAGTTACACATATACCATCTTACACTCACACCCTACACAGGTAACACTTACACTTACACTCACAGACTCCAAATTTGATGCCTCAGCATTAATGCCTCAGCTATGATGCCTCAACTTTGAAGGTTCATCTTTTTGATGACTCAACTTTGATGACGTCATCTTTGATACCTCATATTGACTGATTCATTCTTTGAATTTATAAATCACCTTTGATGCTCATCTCTACCCACATCTAGAAAACAGAGTTAATTATTAATGTCTTCCCCGTCATAAGCTGCCCACCCAGGGTCGCAAGTGTGCACCCTCCGCGCAAAGACAACCAACCCCGCACCCGGTGCGATCCGCGCGTCCCCGCCCGCCGCGCCCCCGCCCGCCGCGTCCCCGCGCGCCGCGTTCCCGCCGCGCAATATTTCCGCGTACCCGCCCGCGCGTGCGCCCGGCAGGCGCAATATTCCGCGCGAATGAAAAATATATATACTATAAGTCATTCATTTTTATTCATTTACTAAAACATCTTCAAAGAATTCTTTTTCAAAATATTACTTGATTATTCATTTTTATTTCATACTTAAACATTTTTTATTAATAAACATTTTCGCGAACCTAAAGAACTGTAACTCATTACAGACTATTATTAACACATATATTATTAACATTATTTTTTTACTTAATATTTTTTACTTTAATACTTTTTAATTATAAGATTTTTAAAAAATTGTATGTAGAAGAAAAACCCAGATTGTCTGATATATAAACATTTTTTTTACTACAATTGTACGAAATTTTACTAAAACATTACATTACATACCTTAAAAGCAGTAAATCAGTAATCAATAGAGGTGTTACCTTACACCTAGGGGATTAGTATGCTTTTGTTTTTACTGCTTTACTGGCTTTAACTCATGTTTTACTGCTTTAACTCACATTTTTATTAACATTACTCATATATTTATTAACATACATACCTTAAGCAGTAAATCAGTAAATCAATAGAGGGTTTTTGCCTAACACCAAGGGGGGATTTAGTATGCTTTTGTTTTACTGCTTACTGCTTTAACTCATGTTTTTACTGCTTTAACTTCATGTTTTACTGCTTAACTCATGTTTTACGCTTGAACTTCATATGTTTATGCTTTAACTCATATTATTTATTAACATTCATACCGTGAAGCAGTAAATCAGTAAATCGAATCACCAGCCCCTCCACTCCACAAGGGGATTAGTTTATGGCTTTGTTTGACTGCTTTACTGCTTTAACTTTCTGCTTTACTGGTTTTACTTTTCTGCTTTACTGCTTTAAATTTCTGCTTTACTGCTTTTAACTTCTGCTTTACGTTTAACTCATATGTCTTACTACTTTAGTCAATAGATTTATAACATCTATGTTATTTAGTTTATTTGTTTTAATACTTTTTATTTATTTTTATTATTATTTTATTTATTTTATTATTTTTTTATTATTTTTATTATTTACTTTTTATACGTGTGTTATTACTTCATGCAATGTTATATTTTTAGAACACACACACTCACACACACACACACACACACACACCACACTTACCCAACACACACACATTCACTATGACACTGGTATACACACATTTCACATGCACTTACATTTACCCATTGGACACTTAACATTTACACTTTACACTCACACACAAATTTACTTACACACGCAGATGTACTTAACACTCACACAGAATTTACTTACACTCACACACAGATTTACTTACACTCACATAGATAGACTTGCTGTCACACACATATATACTAACATCTACACACAGAATACACACACACCTACACACAGATATACTTACACACGCAGAGTTACTTAACACTCAAACAGATTTACTTACACTCGACACACAGATTTACTACACTCACACAGATTACTTACACTAACACAGATTACTTACACTCACACAGATTTACTTACACTCACACACAGAAGTTTACTTACACCACACGCACACTTATGTGTATGCATAGTCTATTAATTTATTAAAAACATTTTACTGTTTTAATTAAACACGTACATTTATATTAATCTTTTAAATACAACTAAAATTCAGCCAAAGTTTCTTAAAACTTGCTATAATAAATCAATCATTTCCTTTGAAACAAAGAAATTATTATAAACTGTTAATACTTTTTGTTTATAAATTTAAAACTATCAGTTTTAAAATAACTTTACTAAAATTTTATGAAATTTATTAAAAACACGTATATTTTACGTACCTTAAAGCAATAAATCAGTTAAATCAGCAAGGTAGCCCCTACATCCCTCTTACACCAAGCATGCAGCGTTTTGTTCTATCTGACTTACTGCTTTTAAATCATCTCTTACCATGTAATAAGTATAAAAATAACAAAATAAAGTACTTCTTGCTAACATATCATGGTATTTTATTAAAAATCTTGTCAAGTTCTGATTTAAAAAATAACATTAGTTCACTTAGCATTCTATATTATTCGCTCTGATGTTAACTAAAGAAAATATGGTTTCAAAGTTTTTTTAAATAATTCGGATTTTTCTTTATTATTAGTATTATTATCTATGTACATTGACCATCCATCACGAGAACAAACCACAAACACCCGCACTCCTTACAGATACGAAACTGACCACTCTCTCTTGCTGTAAAATGTGTTGAAATAAACTACCTTGGTCTAAATTTAGGATAATCCTTTTGTACCCCGGGGCCGATTTAGGCCTAATCCGGGTCAAAATTATATTTCAAACTGTCTTTTTCTGCTAAAATTGTGTGCAATAAACTCGTCGTAGCCTAAATTTAGGTATAATTTAGGATAAATCCTTTTGTATCCCAGGACTGATTTAAGCCTAATACCACAGGTCAAAAGGTAATTCAGTATAGACAAGAATCGGAGAATCAATGTTGTTAGGATTTTATGCAGATATTGCTGAACGGAAAACAGGCTGGATCGGTAAGATCCTTGAAGCAGGTAAGAAGGAGAATTGTTTACCTTTCTTGTGAGTGGAGGGAGTAATCCATCGCTATATGACCTCGTATGTGATTGTCGAGAATATTTATATCGCTTTTAGGTATTGAAAAAACATGTTTTTCATATCCTGAACCTTATCTGTGATTGGATGAAAATTAATTTGAGGAGGCGTGTTTTAGACCCAAACTCCATTTATAAAATCATACTCGTTTGGATGTTAAGCGGTGCCCAAGTTCTCTGATTTGTAATTAAAAGTGCTCTATTTTCACTTAAAGTGCACATGTTTCACCTTAACATGTATACCTCAACTACAAGAGCATTGTCAGTGGACAATCAAGATCCCCAGAAGTAGGGTTTCATTCTTATAAAAAGAAAACCCGATGGTTGAATTTTTTCAAGTGTGCCAACCAAGTCACCCTAGTTATATACAAGAAGCGTATTTTCATGGAGTCCAGATAAATTACTTTGGTATATGTATCACCACTGAAGAAGTGGCTTACAGAATACTTTAAACCATGCTCAGCTTTAAACTGGACCGAAAGCAGTTATTAGCTGTGTGAAGAAAACCAGCGAATAAGCAAACTTTACCTCTAGCATTTTATTAAACATCAAAACTCTAATCAGTTTGGAAGTTAGGTTATGGGAGAGAAATAATGAAAACATCAGTATTTGAACCTACATCATTTGGAATTCTACATTTCAGGCTAGCGCAGATGAAATATATGTTAGAGGTACGTAAGCGCATGTTAATACACCTGAAGAAGACATATGTGTTATCTAATTACGTAACCGTAATTCATTACATGTTATACCAAGAATACTACGCATTTAAGAAAACCCTGATCGATGATCCTACGCTCATCATCGATCGCTTCCTAAGCTCTATAGACGTACAGAAATTCATTTATCTACTTAGAAAACAATGGCAAGAAAGTATTATGCAGGTGACCCAGAATGTTAATTATACCTATGATATCGAGCGGGAACTTTTACGTATGTTTAACTGAAGTATTACTGAGATACGTAACATATATCATCGTAATGATATAAATGATTGCATATTTGCAAAGATTAAGAATTTTATATAATAATCGTATAAACATCATGTGTAAAATGTAAGTGGAAGTGTTATATATAATAACTTATTCCTGTATTTTTATATTTAATGTAACCTTGTATATATAAGATCGATTGTACAATATATTTAACACTCTGTTTATATATTTATTTTAGCCTATATAAGTATATATATATATAATATATATAGATATATATATATATATATATATATAGATATATATATTATATATATATATATATATATATATATATATATACCGAATTATATATATAATAAATATATATATATAATATATAAACATATAAGGCTAAAATTAAATATATAACAAGAGGTTAAAAAATATATTTTACAATGATTGATATATACAAGGTTCACATTAAATAAAACCGGAATTATTTAATACTATAAACACTTCCACTTACATTTTACACATGATGTTTACGATTATTTTATATTAAAATGCTCTTAAAATCTTTGCAAATATGCCAATCATTTATATCATTATCGTTGATATAGTTTCGTATCTCAGTAATACCTCAGTTAACACATAACGTAAAAAAGTTCCCGCTCAGATATCATAGTATATTTTACATTCGGGTCACCGTGCATAATACTTCTGCCATTGTTTCTAATAGAATAAACAATGGGAATTTCGTACGTCTATAGAACTTAGAAGCGATCGACTGAATCCGTAGGATCATGCGATCCAGGAGTTTCTAAACAGCGCAGTATTCTCTGGAGCTATAACATGTTAATCTGAAGTTACGGTTAACGCTAATTAGTAACACCATATTGTTTCTTCTTCAGGTGTATTAACATTGCGCTTAACGTACTCTTACAGTACTCATTGTCATCTGCGCTAGGCACTGAAATGCCTACGAACTTCCAAAATGAGTTGTAGGATTCAAATACTGATTTTCATTACGTTTCTCTCCCCATATTACTTCCAAACTGATTAGGTTTTGATGTTTATAAATGCTAGAGTAAGTTGCTTATCGCGGGTTTCTTCGCACAGCTAATAACGTTTCGGTCCAGTTTAAAGCTTGAAGCATGGTTTAATAGTATTCTGTAAGCACCTCTTCAGTGTGATTTACATATACCAAAGTAATTTCATCTGACTCATGAAAATTACGCTTATGTATAGTATAACGGGTGATGGGCTGCAGCACTTGAAAAAATTCAAATCATCGGGTTTTCTTTTATATAAGAATGAAAACCCTACTTCCTGGGATTCTTGATTTCCCAGCTGGACCAATGTCTTGTATTGAGGGTATACATGGTAAGGTGAATCATGATATACACTTAGTGAAAATAGAGCACTTTTATTACAATTCAGAGAAACTTGTGCACCGCTTAAGAGCCAAAACGAGTATGATTTAAAATGAGTTTGGGTCTAAAAACACCGCATCTCCAATAATATTTTCATCCAATCACAGGTAAGGTTCAGGATATGGAAAAAACATTGTATTTTCCATACCAAAAGCGATTAAAAAAGTTCGTCGACAATTTCACGATACGAGGTCATATAAGATAAGGCGATTACTCCGTCCACTCAAAGAAAGGTAAACATTTTAATTCTTACCTGCTTAAAGGGTCTTACCGTTCCAGCATGTTTCAGTGTTTGAAATATATTTATTAAAATAATAAAAACATTGATTCTCGATTCTTGGCTATGCTGGAATTACCTTCTGACCTAGTATTTAGGGTTAAAAATCAGCTGCGGATACAAAAAGGTTTATCCTAAATTTATACCTAAATTTAGGCCTAACGTTAGTTAGTGGCACCACATTACAGAAAAAGGTCAGTTGAAATATATTTTGACCTGAATTAGGCCTAAATCCCCCGGGGTACAAAAAGGATTTTCCTAAATTTAGACCTAAGTAGTTATTTCACCACATTTACGAGAGAGAGAGAGGCCAGTTTCGTATCTGTAAGGAGTGCGGCTTGTTGTGTTTTCTCGTGATGGATTGTCAAGGTGTACAAGATAGTAATTCAGTCATAATTAAAGAAAATCCGAATTGTTTAAAAGAACTTGAAATTAATTTTAGTTAAATCGACGGCGAATAATATAAATTGTAAGGAGATTAATGTTATTTTAAATATAACTTAGAAAAAGATTTTAATAAAATTTACGATGATATGTTAGCAGAGAAAGAACTTAGGTTTGTTATTTTTATATTATTACATGGGCTAAAGAGGACATGTTTAAAAGCAAAGTTTTTAAGTTCAATAGAACAAAAGTGGCATAGCTGGTGTAGTAGGGAGGCTGGGGTTAAACCTTGGCTGACGTTTACTGATTTATTGCTTTAAGGCACGTAAAATATTATGTTTTTAAATAAAATTTCATAAAATTTTAGTAAAAGTTATTTTAAATCTTGATAGTATAAACTTTATAAACAAAAAGTATTAAACAGTTAATAAATAAATTCTTTGTTAAGATAATGACTGGATTTATTATGAAGTTTAGAGAAACTTTGATAAACATAATTTTAGTGTTAATTTGAATGATTAAATAAAAATGTACGTGTTTAATTAAAACATAAAAATCTTTTAATAAATTATACGTTTATATTGTAAGTGCAGGTCGTGTTGTGTAAGTTAAGAATCTTGTGTTGAGTGTAAGATAAATAGTGTGAGTGTAAGTAAATCTGTGTGTGAGGTTGTAAGTAAATCTGTGTGGAGGTAAGTAAATCTCCGTGTGTAAGTAAATCTGTGTGTGAGTGTAAGTAAATCGGATTGAGTGTAAAAAGTTAAATCTGTGTGTTGAGTGTAGGAAATCTGTGGTTGAGTGTAAGTAGAATCTGTGTGTGAGTGTAAGCGTAAGTGTGTGGTGAGTGTAAGTAAATCTGTCGTGTGTAAGTAAAGTCTGTGTTGTGAGTGTAAGTTGTAAATGTAAGTGTCTAGCGGTAAATTAAGTGGTCATAGTGAAATGTTTGTTATAAGTGTCATAGTGAATGTGGTGTATAAGTGTAAGTGTGTGTGTGTGTTGTGTGATGTGTTTGTGTGTGTGTGTGTGTGTGTGGTTCTAAATAATAATAACAGATAGGGCATGAAGTAAATCAACGACTACGTATAAACTAATTAAAATATAAAAAATGTAATAAATAATAATAAAAATAAATATGAATATAATAAAAATATATATAAAGTAAAAACAACAAAAATAAAATAAAAAACCTAATGTAAAAAATATATGAGCTAAAGAGTAAACATATGAGTTAAAACAGTAAAGCAGAATTTAAAGCAGTAAAGCAGAAAGCTAAAGCAGTAAAAGCAGAAAGTTAAAGCAGTAAGCAGTAAAAAACAAAAGCATACTAAATCCCCCCTTGGTAGGTCCGCACCTCGATTCGAATATTACTGATTTCTGCTTTGAGTATAGTAACTGTTAATAAATATATGAGGTGTAGAAGCAGTAAAACATATGAGTTAAAGCAGTATAAACACGAGTTAAAGCAGTAAAAACATCTGGAGTTAAAAGCTGGAAAACATGATTAAAGCAGTAAAACATATAAGAAAAGCATACTAATCCCCGCTTGGTGTTAGGTCACACCTTTACTGAATAACTGATTTACTGCTTTAAGTGTATGTAATGTTAATAAATATATGAGTTAAAGCAAAGAAAACATGTGAGTTAAGGCAGTAAAACAGAGTTAAAGCAGTAAAGCAGTTAAAAAAAAGCGATTAACGTAATCCCCCCTGGAGGTTAGGTCGAACACCTCTATGATTACTGATTTACTGCTTATAAGGAATGTAATGTTAATTGTTTTTAGTAAAATTTCGTTACAATTGTAGTAAATAAAATGTCTTATATTCAACACTTCTGGATTTTTTTCTCCTTACATACAATTTTTAAAAAAAATTTATAAATTAAAAAGAATATTTAAGTAAAAGTATAAGTAAAATAATGTTAATAAATTTATGTGTTAAATAATTAGGTCTGTAAACTGAGTTACGATCAGTTTTAGGTTTCTCCGCGAAAATGTTTTTTATAAATGTTTTAAGTATGAAATAAAAAAATGAATGACTCATAGTATATTTTAAAAGAAATTCTTTGAATAGTTTAATATGAAATAAAAATGAGTGACTTATCAGTATATATATTTTTCATTCGCCCGGGGAAATATTGCGCCTGCGGCGCACGCGGCGGGCGGCGGGTACGCGGAAAAAATTGCGCCTGCGGCGCACCGCGGCGGGCGAGGGACGCGGCGCGGCGGAAAGGGCGCGCGGGCGGGACACGGGCGGATCGCACCTTGCGTTACGGGGCGGGGTTGGTTGTCTTGCGCCGGATGGGTGCACACTTGCGCCTGGTGGGCAGCTTATGGAACGGGGAAGACATTAATATTAACTCTGTTCTATGATGTGGTGTGTAGAGATGAGCCATCAAAGGTGATTTCATCAAAGAGATGAAATCATCAATTTATAGGATGGGATCAAAAGATGACGTCATCCAAAGATGAGTTCATCAAAGATGAACCCTTCAAAGTTGAGCATCAATGCCATTCAGGCATTAATGCTGACAGGCATATCAGATCCTTGCTGAGGCAGTTAATGCTGAAGGCAATTTCCTCAAATATCCGAGGGTGTGGAGTGGTAAGGTTGTAAGGTAGCTCTGTGTATGGGTGTGATGTAAAGTGTATTATGGTTTAATGTAAGCTGTCTATGGAGATGGTGTAAGTGCGTTTATAAAGTGTTATAAAAATTACTTTAACTCATAAGTAGGAAGCATTCTAGCCCAACTTGTAATGGTACACCATTTCATTCTCTACCCTTATAAACCTAGGGGTAGACACCCATATTAGCGCTACTTCCTAGGACTCTAGGAGGCTTAGAAAAGCGGCCTTTGAAAAAATGTCTGGCACTGTTACATGTTTGCCAACTATGTCGGCACTCACTTGGCACTATGTGGCACTTCACTTGAGCACCTTCATGGGAATCAACTCACTTTTTGACACTCATTGAGCAACCTTCATGGCACCACTTGGCACTCACTGGCATCTCACCTGCACTCATCCTGATACCTCATAGAACACTAATAGCATGTCCGCACCATAGACGCACATCACTAGATATTATTCTTACTTACGGGTGATTGGGAAACCATTCAAAGCCATCAGTTAGCGTGGGTCAAATGGACCCACAGGTATCTGTACAAAAGCTTTGGAAGCAAAGTGAGTCAATGTACCAAACAAGGTTATAAGAACATGCAAAAATAGGGTCTTTATAAAAGTCCCTAGGAAGGCAAAAGGACAAATAAAAATTACCGGTGAAGCGTCCAAAATTGACCCCTTGTCCGACCCCAAAGGATGTCTGGTGTGTTTGTACCTGTGAAGTATATAAGTCCTTGTTAATGTTCAAGTGGCTTATGGTGGAAAATGCTATACATAGTGATGTACTTATAGTGATAAGTGTTCATAGTGAATGTATCCGATATGTTAAGTGTAAGCTATATCATGTTGTGTACTCAATTTGTGGTGTGGTGTGTGTGTGTTGTCGTCGTTCTGTGGGTGTGTGTGTTTTAGGTGTTCAATGTTAGGATTATGATCCATACATGCTTCCATGAGTTTCACGCGCACAGCACGAAATGATCTGTGATCGGGTGGTGACAAAAGCGAGTGGCAAATAAATTTGGCAGCTAACGATGGCCAAATATGCCCATGGTATATGGCAAGGTCAGGGCCGAAGATATCATGGCCAAACAAGGGAAAGACATCAAAAAACGGGCTAAGCCCCTTAAACTGAAGCCCCAAAAATTATCTCGTGTGGGCAAACAATTTGAACCCATGGTTCGAAAAAAAAATTAGGTGGCCGCCGCGCCCCCCGTGCTGTCCCGCTCTCCGCGTTAATATAGTGGGGCGTG
>JABUQX010108897.1:20000-22500 GCA_015478945.1 Trachelipus rathkii | reverse complement strand
CTTTAGTGAGGGTAGCGGTGAATAGATAATTATAATATGTATTATTATATGATAATTTATATTATATATATAATATATTATATATTATATAATATATATATATATATTAATTATATATATATATATAATATATAATAAATATATATATTATATATAACATATATATATATATATCATATATATATATATATATATATATAATAATACTTATATAAATTATATATATATATATTAATAAATTAATAATTATATATATTATATAATAATATTAGATATATATGATGTTAATTGGAATTAATATTAAAGAAGGAATATCAAATTATATTTTCTAAGTATTATCCAAGTGAATGATAATCATTTTAATCACTCTATACATCCTTAACTTTTCTTTTATTATTCCTATATAGTCATGAGAAATATAGTATTCCTTCTGAATAATGATTTTAAGTGAATATAATAAGTATATATAGAGTCCCTCAGTCTATTATTTCAAATCCAAGTTAAATATTCTTATAGATATACAATATTTATACAGACAATATAATATAAATCATAACATATATAAAAATAGTCTGATATATAGTAATGGAATTTAGTGAGTATAATATATAAGATTTAATAAGCCTTATGTTAAATATAATCAAATTAAGTGACTCGTAGTATGTTTCTCTAATATTTTACACCCCAAGCTAAGTAAAATTTAGTGATATCAATAAATACAATTGTAAATATCGATTAGTATCATAAAATAATTAATTCGAAATAAAGTTATATTATTTATTATTTATGATATTAGTATCTTAGTAGTAATCTCTTACAAGAGGTTGAAGGCAAGTATCTTAGTTAATCTCTTACAAGAATTCGGGCACTCATAAAATTATACAATAACCCTAGGTAGATACATTTAGATATCAAGGATAAATAGAGTATCATACTAATTTACATTATATTAGGGAATGACTAGGTATCTATATTTATATATTGACTGGATTATGTAATATTCATTTGGCACTGACGTATGTGGTAATTGAATTCAGTATTATAAATATATATATATATATATTTAATGTATAATTGTGAGTCATGTGCATAAAGAGCACTTAATATTAAGACTCAGTCTCCATCATACAAGAATAATGGTTTTGGCATACGGTTATATATAAAAATCTATCATAATACCGCAGATAATATATATACTGAGTATATTAAAATTACAAAATATATAATAATATATATATTATCTATAAATGTTTGGTGAAGTTAAATATATTTTATACTTACACAGATATACTTTATTTTCAAAATATACGAAGCTGGCTTATCATATATAATAGTATATATATATATATATATATATATATATATATTATATATTTAGAATACATATACACATGGTATGATCGTTTCAACAACATTGCACTGCTACGAGCACTAGATCTTTTCAAACGCGATGGCAATATCCTTATATCAAGTTCCCCTGTTTCACACCATTAGCGCCATCAAAAATACACATGAACGCGAATATTACTTTATAAAAAAAGTTACCCCTACGGATTTTAACTTGGCGCTACGCTTTATATTGTCAAGTTTCAGAAAACTACAGTTAACACTAATACAAATCATTTTACAACAGAAATTAATCATACTACTGAGTATTTCAACTATTAATTGAACTCTATTCATAACATGTACATTCAAAACCATCTTCAATTCAAAATATACATTCATGCTATTACTAAGACTACAAGGTTGTCAATTACTCAATACCCACCATTTTGCGTCAAAAAACTATAATCGCAATCATAGGATCCAATGCTTGACACAGTATATGTTACATGTCAATAGGAATTCATTAATGCAGATGATTAGCATCTATCCTCTTCGAGCTACTCGCAGAAGAGATACTAGGATTATAATTTCTAATGAGCCAGCTCCTCTTCCTACGTAAAATAGAAACACTGACAGTGAAGTGGTGCAAATCTATAAAAAAACAATATACTGACTAGCTGAATGAACAAAATACTTAGTTTGTGCATGCGGGGTGCGGAGCTGGCCGCGAGCCATATGGGTTTTGTTTGAGCCGGAGGAAGGAAATTTAAGTGTGACAATCAGAAATTTCATTCTATATTTTGGCGGAGTCGAAGATGAGAGACAGATCAAAAACAAACTTTCATTATCTATAACATATAAGGATAGTATATATGCGGAGTGTGTTAGAGTTAGTAGCTCTAGGGCAAAGGTCGGAGCACTCTGTGTAGTCAGAAGGCCGAGGTACATTCGATAGAAGCGCAAAGCCCACATAAATTTTAGGAAATGCATAGATTGGAATCACGAAGGGAACGACAATTGTTACTTTATTTGATTCCAACTTCCATCATTTCTGAAGTAATTCTGTGGGCTATGCCTTCTGCTCCCACCGTCTCTGACCCGCTCCGACCTCCGACCCAAACCCATTTATTTTTATGGATAATTTGTTCTCAATCTTTCCGTCCATCTCCCG
>JABUQX010108897.1:0-12500 GCA_015478945.1 Trachelipus rathkii | reverse complement strand
TACTCTTCCTTTTTAATGCATATATACCTATATATATATATATAGATATATAAGATATATATATATTATAATATGATATAAACTATAATTATATATTATATATACTACTTTATATATAAACTATATAGTACTACCTATATATCATAATAATATATAGTTATTAATAAATATATATCATCATAACTATATATATATATAAACATATATATATATTATCATTTATATATAATATATAGTATACACTTTAATACCTACTAACACCACTGTCCCGTATACTGCCGTACCTAATATATATCACCATACTATATGTATATCTATATATAATACTATAATCCACTATATAGTTGAAGCCTATTTAACCTTAATATAATATACATATATCATAATATCCAGTTATATACTAATATATATACTAATATATATACCCCTACATACTTACATTTAAACTTTGCCTAAATACTACATATACTTAATATACCTACATATATATTATATTACTACTATATAGTTTATATATATATATATACTATCTATAATTTAGTCTATATAATAATATTATACCTACCATACTATAATATACATACTAAGGGTCCACTAAACTTTAAATAATAACATAACGCGCTACTATATACCTATCTATACTCACATAATACAGTCTTAAGTAATATATATAC
This sequence comes from Trachelipus rathkii, assembly GCA_015478945.1. Lineage (NCBI taxonomy): Eukaryota > Metazoa > Arthropoda > Malacostraca > Isopoda > Trachelipodidae > Trachelipus > Trachelipus rathkii. The sequence continues at coordinate 11,826 of JABUQX010108897.1, read as the reverse complement.
CATATACTACATACTAGTAATAATAATATCATAATAACATAATCTATAATCTATATTATATATATATATATATATATTGGTCTTTATTTATTATGCTACGATCTCTCGATTTTTATGAAAGTTACTTGAAATGTTTTAAATGAGCTGTAAATAAAGACAATCGTGATAAAAGCTTCCAGAAATTACCCTGAAAAAAGCTATGAAGGATCCAAAATTCATATTTATAACATTTGTTTAAGAAGAACCTTTTCAGTTATCTCGACCGCGGCTTATTTTCATGAAACTTACAGTAAATGTTTGAAATGCTAATAAAGAAGGAAGGGAGTAAAAATTACTCGTAAAATGACTAAAAAAAGTCAAGAAGTCTTAAAATTTTTATTTTACATGTCAAATTAACCTTAAAGTTGTCAGATGCACTTTTTTTTATATTGGTTTATTGGTGTAAAAGAACTATATTTTTTATTTAATCATCACTCACGGGTCGGAATGTATGCGTTCGTGTCCAATGCATTTGTATCTTCAAGGATTTCATAACTTTTTCAAGTGTTATTGAACGACTTTATAACTCTTTTCAGGGTAATTTTCGGAAGATTTTCTAACGTTTTCCCTTCTCTGGAGCTCATTCCAAACATTTCTGTAAGTTTCGTGAAAATGGAGGGTGTCATATTATATATATATATATTATATATATATATATATGATATATAATATTATATTATATATATAGTATTATATTATATATAGTAAATATATTCTATATATATATATAATATTATCATATATAAATATATATATCAGAGTGTGGGCACTTCCGTCTTAGTCCGCTGTCGCTAGTCCGCTCCGAGCGGCCTACCAGAATAGTGCGGAACTAGAGGTGCGGAGTCGTCAGAAAATTAGCTAGGGGCACGCGGTCAAAAAAAGTTTCCGCTCTTCTGTCCGCACCTTTTTTAAAATGAAAATATAATTTATCTTATTGAGATCTTTATTGTTATAAAAACACAAATATAATTTTTATTTAAGTTATATAACTAATCTATTACTTTTGTCTTATGACTTTTTGTTTTTTATAATAAAAATTCCAAAAATAATCTCAACCTCCTTAAGGTACTTTATTTAATAAATAACATTTAGATATTGGATTGAAACCATATACCTAGGAACTCATTATAATTTAATTTAATTATATTAATTACTAAAATTAACCAAGGTGTTACTACACAGGTCTTGTAACAACCCAAACTTAGCTATATAACTATATATCTACGTATATATATATATATATAATATTAATATAACTATACCCGAGCAGCAGTTCATCATATACCCTACAAGACAATCCTACCCCTACTACTACTTCTATATATATATTTATATATAATATATATATACTATACTAGTATCTAAAAAAACTGCATCACTTTATCGCCGTAATGATCGCAGTTTAAAGTAGCCTCTAATTCAAACATTCAAGCATGCAGTAATATTAAATATTTTTTTTAAAACCTTAAAATAAATAAGGAAAATCTAAGAAAATAACCATAACGAATAAAGTTTACGTTTTCGAGACTATATTATCCTTGATCCACCTCTATCAGAAACTAAAAACTACTCATTTACCAAAATTACTGATAAAAACACAAATATAGAAAAAATATAAAAATATACTAATAATAAAAATGAAATCAAATTTAGCAAAAAAAAAGACAGAGATGCGTCACATTCTATATTCCAAAATAATTATGGCTCCAAAAAAAACATTATCTATTATTTAAATAAATCCTAAATTTTTATCTGCTTTGCAATCTTCAAGGTCTGTTCTTAACATTTTTAAGCTATTAAATGTTAAATTACTTTTTGTAGAAGGATCATAATATTAAGCGTTACTTTGAAATAATAATATTTTTTTTTACGTGATAAAAAAAAGGAATAGCACATGGACGCACCACTCGTCTTTTTGGCTTGAATATATTATTCATTTTTATTTTGTATTTCAATACTTTTTTATATTTATGTCTGTTTTAAAATAATTTGTAAAAGTTTTTAGTTCTGATGAGGGCACCAAGGATAGTCCCGAGACGTAAACTTTATCTCGTTTACTATGATTTCTATAGATTTTCCTTTATTTATTTTCAGTTTTTTGAAAAAATAGATGCAATATAATATATAAAAATCTATATATAATAAATATGATATACTATATATATATATATAATATATATTAATTATATGATATTATAGTAATATAGAGATATATATAATATAATATATACTACTATTATATATATATATATTAAATATATATATATACTATATAATACTATACTATATATATACATCTATATATATACCTATATATATAGATATTATATCTACTATATAATATATATTCATATAATACTATATATTATATTATAATATATATATATATATTAAATATAGTTTATTAATATATATTGAGTTTTACACAGAACTGATATACACTATATATTAAATATATATATAATATACTATATATATATAATATAATACTATATATATATATTATAATGATATTATATTATACTATATATATATATAATATATATAATATATCATAATATTATAATGATACATATATATAGCTACCGAGCCTGATACGCAGCATTAGCATCGAATCTGCAGGAGACGAGGCTTTCATGGATTCTACTAAAGTCTTGACGAAATAGACCTTCTTCATGCGGACAGAGTAGTCAAAATAGTCATAAGGAGGCAGAATATTTAGGTGGGACCTTAAGATGTAGCAATTGGAGACTGCTGAGAAGTGAACTAACACCAGCACTACCTCTCACCAAGGACATCTCTCCCTTTCAATGCCGGAGGAATTGTTGAAACTTGTTGATAAAATATAATACCTCTCCCTAGTTCTGCAGGCTGTAGAAGCTGATATTTGTAATTGGTGGAAATATTTTGAGCAAAAGAGTCAGCCTAACTTGCTTTTAATTTTGTAGCACCTAATCTTTTTGAAACGTAATATGGATCTCTTGTCCTTTGAAGACGACATTGAGGAAGAAGTAGAAAATCTTGAGATTTTGTAAATATTATTCAATTTTTCATATAAATATTATAATATTTTTTTTGTTGCGATATATACTATTTAGTATTAATATTAAAAATTCTTTGTTGAAGGTTCAACACTTATTAGCGGAGATATGCGGACCTTTGCGGACGTGCGGAAGCTAGCGATAGCGAGTTTGAGTCGTGTCTGAATAAGTGCGGCCAGGCAGCCAGCCGCACTACCTTTTTACTCGAGGTGCGGATGTGCCACTACGACTATCCTAACTGATGAGCGAGTGCCCACCTCTTACTTACCTTATGAATATATAGTAATATATTATATATAATAATATATATATATATAATATATATATTACGTTATATATATATATTATATTAATATATTTATATATACTATAATATATATATTATTATTACTATATTTATATATCTAATATATCATATATATTATCATTATAGTAGTATATATATATTATAATACTACATATACTATATATATGATAATACTATTAATAATATATACTATATATATATACTATACCCTATACTCTATATATATATATATATAGACTATATATATTATATATAGTATATATCCGTATATATATATATATATATATATATATATATATATAAGTTATTATATATTAATATAAGTATATACTATATATATAATATATATTATATATATATAATATATAAATATATTATATAATAAATAGTATATATATTATATATATATATATATAATAACTATATCATATTATTTATATATAATATAGATAATATATATAGATATATATATATAATACTATCATATATTATACCGTATATAATATTATACTATATTATAGTGAATAGGAAGAATAAAAATTATTTTTCTCTGAGAAATTAAAAATTAAAATTTAAAAATGCAAATGCTTTAACAAGGCTAACGTTTGTTTACATTTTGACAAAAAATAAAAGAAAAAAAGTAGTATATAAAAAAGGCTTGATTGCAGCATTGGACTGATTGCTTAAAAATGGCAAAGAGTATAGATATATATATATATAATATACTATATATACTATTATAATAATATATATATATATATATATAAATATAATATATATACTTATATATAATATATTATAGTATAATATATAATATACTATCATATATAATATATATACTATATATTTATATAGTTATATAATATATATGGTCTATGTATTTAAGCGGTTGACTCCAGGAGCAAAATTCAATAATTAATGTATCGTTATTTAATAATTTTAGGGTAATAATTAAATTTTTGTGGTAACCTAACCTAATCGACCTTAATTATAAGCATAACCTAACCCACCTAAACCTAACCAAACTTAACTAAATTAACCTAACCTAATATTAACGGAGTCAACCATTTATAATTATATATATATTACTATTATAATATATATATATATTATATTATTATATTATATTAATATATTATTATATTTATTATATATATACTATATATATATTTATATTATATATATTATAATATATAATATTATATATATATATAATATATAACGTAAATATATATTATATTATATACATATATTATAGTATAATATATTATATATATATATATATATAATATACTTATATTATATATATAAATTAATACTATATATATTTATATATATTATACTATATATATATATATATATATCTATATATATATATATAAATATATATATAATTACCTTATATATTATATATATATATATAGATATATATATAATATATATAAGTATATTTATATATAATATTATATAATTATATATACTAATATATAATATACTATATATATATCTATAATATATATATAGTTACTATTATATATAGTATATAATAATATATAGTAATACTATATAGTATATATATATATATCACTATATATATATACTATATAGTACGTATATTATATATATATATAAGATTATAATTATATTTATAATTATATATATAATATAATAATATATATATATAATATTAGAGTAGAGTAGCGTGCATACTCGCAGCGATGAAATTACCTCCCATTTAGTTTATGATGTTGTAGAGTTTCCCCATGACATTCCAGTGCATAATGGCTCGCCTTTCTTCTGTCTTCTATCACACTCATCTCCCAACAACAATCTACAGACACAAACTTTTTATCCCATATCAATATACACATACTTATCTCACACCTCTTCTAGACAACATCATTCAGCATCCCTATCATTATATCCCTATGTGTGGGGTAGAAAGAATTGCCCACATCGAATATTGTCTGCGTGTCGTAGAGGCGACTAAGGGACAGTGGTAGTTGGGCTGGGTGTTCACTACCACTTATCTTTTGCCAGAAATGCTAATGCAGTGTCTGTTTCCAGTGCATGCCTACGCACCTTACCCCCAGTCTTGGGGGAGAGAGAGGTGGGTGATAATATATATATATAATATACTATAATATATAATATATATATATATAACCTATTATATATATATATCTATATATAATATATATTACTATATATATATATATTATATATATATTATTTAATTCATATTATAGTATATATATAATATACTATTATAATATATATAATATATACATATATATATAATATATATAATATATATATTATATACTATATATATAACTATATAAGTATCATACTATATATATATATCTATATATACTATATTATAATAATATATCTATATAATATATATATACATTATATATATAATAATATACTATATAATATATATATTATAAATATATATTACTAATATATACTATATATATTATACTATATATTACTATATATATATATTATATAAGATATATATATACGGATACTTACAATGATAAATTAAAATATATATTATACATCTGGTCGAAGTGGGACGGACCGGGCGAATTTTGTGCCCCGGCTTTAACGGGCCGAGGCCAGGGGTTAGCTAAAAATTAGAAATGTAAGTCAAAAAAACACTGAATTTCTTAAAACTTGGGATATAAACAACTTTAACTTCAATTAATTAAATATCATATATAATTATAACAAAGGCTCACTACCTACCTTCCACATTTTTCAGTACAACATATATTATTGATTGAATAGAATTTTTTAGAAATAATGACTTTTTCTAGACGAATTAACTACTGTATATAACATACTCAGTAATAGCCTACCAAGTACCATGACAGCAGTTCATACTACACTTACAACCACTCACTCTAGACTTCATGTTCCCACACTATCGCACCAGCAACAAACTAAACAACCACTTTATTCGCACTATACTCAAAGAGCTATAATATTGTATATAATATTATATATAATATATATAATATAATATATATAATATATATATTATTATTTATATATACTATATATATATAATATACTATAATATATAATATATATATATATATAATTTACTATATATATATATATATATATAATATTATATATATATATATTATATATATATATAGATATATATATTATTCATATATATATATATATAAATATATATATATTTATTATACATATATATATATTATCATATATAATAATATATTATATATATTATAGTAATATATATATATAATATAATATATATATATTAATATTATTATAATATATATTATATATATATATATATTATATATATATATACTAATAATATACTATATATATAATACTTATAATTATTATATATATACATATATATAATATAATATATATATATATATTATATATATATATATATCATATCTATAATAACTATATATAATATAAGTATATACCTATATATATACATTATTTACTAAATTTGCTTAACGCAAAAACTGCTATAATGTTTATAATAAAATAGCGTATATTACTGATCTTGCCCACTTCTATAGCTTGCCAAAGATTCACAAGCCTAATCACCCCTTACGCCCTTTCATTTCCAATACTAATTGCACTACTTATAAACTTTCTTCCTGGTTATCTTCTCAATTAAAACCATTAATCGGCAAAATTTCACCTTATCATCTCATCAATACAGAAGATTTCATACCACGTATTCATACACTTAATCCTTCCACACACCAATTTCTTAGCTTTGACGTCACCTCCCTTTTCACTTCTGTACCTGTCCCATTTACTCTAAACTTACTAGAAAACTATATTCAAGAACATAACATCACTTTAAATTATCCTTTCTCCCTTCTTAAGCAACCTAATTTCTCTCACACTTGATCACAGTTTCACTTTAGCAATTCTTTTCTACAACATATCTTATGCCTCTCATGGGTCTCACTTATCTGCACTCTTAGCAATATTCTCTAATGGAACTCTTGACCCACTTACATTATTCATCACACTCTCTTTCTTAATGCCCACATGGCTTCGTTATGTGGACAACGTGTTCTGCGCACTTCCAAATGACATCAGTAGTATGGGGGGAATTCCGGACAACGGTTGCCCTCCCACCTGTCCGACCCTTTTGACCTTTTTCTGACCTTGACCTTTTTTACCTGACCTTGACCTCTTTTTGGCCTGACCTTTTATGGCTTGACCTTTGAGACCAACCCTTTGTCTTCCATGGGTCATTTGGCCACACGGTTAATTTTTTGGAAACCCTAATTTTTTCGGCAACCCTATTTTGGCAACCCTAATTTTTGCAACCCTTCGAAGAAGGGTTGCGCCAAACGGTTGCGTCAGCAATCGTTGTACGTACCCCCCCCTAATTTTTTTCGATCAACCCTTTGGTCTTTCATGGTTCATTTTTTGCCCACGGTAACTTTTTGTCCTTCCTTTAGGGGATTTTAGCCTTTTTTGATGTCTTAACCTGGTTGACCAATGTATTTCGGCCGTGCCTTGCAATACTGGAGTCAATTTGACCCACGCAATTTTTGCCCCACTCGTGGGTCCACCGTCCATATTTCTTCCTAACTGAACGCATGTTATGGATACTATCCTAACGGGAACACCTCACACACACACAGACACACACACACACACACACACACACACACACTAATACATACATTCACTATGAACAACTACACCTCCATGATACTCTGCACTTAACATTTAACACTCTATCACACGTACAAACACCCTAACATCCCTTTGGTCTTCCATGCGGTCAATTGACCCACTAAATTTTTGGCACCCTTTAGGGCTTGCCCTATTTTTTGATGTCTTTCACTTTTTTGACCTTTTCTCAAAGCTTGACAGTACCATGGTACAATTTTTTGACCCACGAGGTAATTTGTTTGTCCTTCCTTTAGAGACTTAGCCCTTTTTTGATGTCTTCAACCTTGTTTGACCATGATATTACGCCTTTGACCTTGCCATTTTTTTGAGTCAAAAAAAAATTTTTTGCCCGCTAATTTTTGCCACTCGTGTCCCACCCGTAACATATTTCGTTCCTAACTGAAACACGTATGTATCTTATGATGTTCTATTAGTGTTCTCATGAGATTCTACTGAAGTGGCCAGTGAGTGCAGTGAGTGCCAAGTGAATCGTGCCAATGAAGTGCCAATGAGTGCCAAAGTGAGTAGTGCATGAGTGCCAAGTGAGTGCCACATAGTCCCAAGTGAGTGCCACATAGTGCCACAACTGATGTGCCACTTTTTCTCAAGCCTTTTCTAGCGTCCCCTTGAGCCTAGAATAGCCCTATATGACGTGTCATACCCCTAGGTATTAAGTATGAGGGAATCAGATTGTGTATATTTACAATCTGCTAGAATGTTCTACTATGATTAGTATTTTTATAACACTGTATAACACAGATCAGGAATATATATCTAAAAGAAGCTCACATTTGAGACGACCGCAAATCCCGTTTCAGAGTCGCGTTCCGCAGGCTGTTAGCCCAGTCGCGAAACGCCGCGTGCGCCCGCAGGCGCCATTTTACCGCGTAACCGACCGCGAAACGCCGTGTGCGCCGCAGGCGCAATATTTCAGCGATAATCGAGTGCCGCGTGCGCGCGCAGCGCCAATATTCCGCGACTCGAACGAAAAGTATGATTCAATGTAACCTATATCAAAGAATTTCTTTCAACACTATATATGAGAAAGGAAGATCTTTACTAACAATTGTACGAATTTTTATAAAAACAATGCTATCATTTTTTACATACTAAAGCAGTAAATCAGTAATATAGTAGTGTGATTACCTAACACCTAGGGAATTAGTATGCTTTTTGCTTTACTGCTGTACTGCCTATTAACTCACTGCTTTATCTTTACTCGCTGCTTACTGCTTTAACTCGCTTAGCTTTACTGCTTAAACTCAATATAACATTACATACCTTTTTAAGCAGTACTCAGTAAAATCATAGAGTGTTGACCTAACACTAGGGATTAGTATGCTTTTGGTTTTATGCTTTACTGTTTGGGCGCATTGTTGTATCTTTAACATTCATGTTTTACTGCTTAACTCACATATTTTACTGCTTTAACTCATTATATTTATATAAAATTACATATCATTTATATAAAATTTGGAAAAAATGTTACCTAACACCTAGGGGCTATTAGTATGCTTTTGTTTTACTGCTTTACTGCTTTAACTCTCTGCTTTACTCATTTAACTCTCTGCTTTACATGCCTATAACTCTACTGCTTTACTGCAATATGAACTCTCTGCTTTACTGACCTTAATCTCTCTGCTTTACTGCTTTTACACACACTGATTTACTGTTTTAACTCATAATTTTAACATTATGTTTTCTTCTATATTTTGTTTTTGTTTTTACTCTTATTTCATATTCTAATTTTTATTTTGTCTTTAATATTTTTTATTTTTAATTTGTTAATCAGTGTATAAAGAACTCACAGGTCTTCTGTTATAATAAACATTTTTATTTAAAAAAAATTGTAACGAATTTTAATAAAAACAATTTTATATATGACGTTTTAAGAGAATAATAACATCACGTTTTTATTTAAGCAATTTATCTAATAATCAGAACACTACTAAAATACATTGAACATACAAATTAATTGCATCAAATCATATTTAAAGTTTAGTATAAAACAACTGATTATTTAAAAAAACAGATAATGAAATAACATACCAATTACGACTCCACGTAAATTTGGAATTTACAAAGGGTTGACAGGTAAAGACATAGTTTTTACACACTTACATTATTATATTAAATAAGCTACGTAATATAATGATTATTCAATATAAATTATGTGAACAAAAAATCAATTATGTGAACAGTATCGTTTTATTGCTCCTATAAAACGGAAAATCCAAGTTAACTGGAGGTGAATGTGACGAGGCATTGTATGGAATTGACGCAGGCTATCCTTACTCCAACTTTAACAGAGATTATTTCTTAATAGCAGAACTCCTAAAAGCGCAGGTTCATTTAAACACGAGTTTATTTCTCTTCATTCATCTTAGTTAATTCAAATATCGTATGCGACTCTGTCAATTTCAAATGAGTTACGATTATGATGAAAGAAACGAAGGAGTCAAAAGTATCCAAAGAAGAGATTAGTCTTAAAAACTTCAGTTTGGATAAAGCAATTACTGATTTAGAGTTAATTATTCCTGAGTTAGGAGTCTTAGGTTCCAGCATAAAGGCCATAATATCAGCTGCAAAAGAAGAAAATATTAATTCAGTAAAGTCATTAAAAACATTTGCTGATCCCGATAATGTATCTTTAATAGAACTAGCTTTAATGAAAATGAAAATAAATTGTAAGGGATATAGGAAAGAGTTTTATTCTTCTTTGGAAAGATCTGTGAACGGTCTGATAAAATACGCAAAAGAACTATAAATTTCCGTTCACAATGTCTCTTACAACAAACTAGGAGACTGAAGGATGAAGAAATAGCATTTGTATGGCGAGCTACTGGACGTATTAATCGAACATTTTCAATGAAAAACGCTCTACTTTATACAACACTCGTATAAAGTTATCAGTTAGTAATTAAAAGCAAATACATCAATACATTTTTCTTTAGAGTTTTTCTGCTTAGCCTGTTTCTTTATGCCAAATCTTCTTGGTCCCTCGACCTTAACCTGACATTTTACGTCTTATTTTACGCTAACATCATCCACATCTCATCTGAAACATCGGCGATACGTCTTTTTAATGCTGTACGAAGATTATTTCCTGCAGCAATATCTTGAATAGTATGCTAACCTTGTTCTTACAGCTTTTTTACCTATATTTCCCCACTCTCCTAGAGTAGATGGCCTTGCATTCTCCATTAGGCATTGGGCAAAAATTCCACCAAGGGCATTAACCCCTCTGCCATTTTTGACTTCCTCTGAATACCCTTACTTGTCCATTATTTACAGGAGTAATCTTTCTTACTACTATCTTTACACGTGAGAGTACTGTTAAAGAATGAAAAATAATATCTGCACTACGACCTATTATATATATTCCATTAGGCTGTAATTACTCCATTCTGTTTCTTTCTAATATGCAACTTTGCATAAACCCAATGCGCCGTAAGATAAAAGGGGGAAGGGATTTTCCTTCTATATCTTTATATTGCACCGCGTTAACCAGAGTCAAAATTTGATCTATTCAGAGGTAAGGAATAATGAACATTAGGGAAATGTATAAACTTACTCTCTTTCGGAAATATAATCACTACTCTTATTAAAGGAAAGGCGCCTTTTAGGTTATTTACCTTAAAAAAACATTATTGATGAATTCATTATATTTGTACCTTATACATTTAAGCCATCTGGTGTGAGCATTCGGAAGGACTCTCTGTA
>JABUQX010108896.1:15000-17500 GCA_015478945.1 Trachelipus rathkii | reverse complement strand
CGTTAATGTCATGATTCATCCACTGGAACAGGCCCACAACCATGTGCCATCACAAAACCACTTCATTTACTGCTATTATGCACCAATCCTCTCGCTTCTGCTAATGTCATATTCCTTTCCTACAGAGACTTTCTTATTGGCTCAATCCTCTTTTTCTTTGGTCCTTTAGTTGGTCGATTCTGAACACACTCACGTCTATACACCAGTTTAACCAACCTACTATCATCCATCCTTTCCATGAGACAAAACCATCTTAATTCACTCTTATGTATTCTCATATTCAAGCCTTTCTTCACACAGCACAGCTCACAACCACTCTCATTCCTCATTTAATCAATTCTTTTCATACCTAATACCAACTAAGATTATCCATCTGCCATGAACAGGCGACGCCTTAGATCTATACCTCTTGTTCCACACCATAGTGCTCACTACTCTACATTAATAACGGTAACAACATAACCTCATGCAAAACCCTGGAGCACTGAAAACTTAGGTTCCTTGCATTCACTAAAGATTTATTTTCATCAACATCCTTAATATAACTCATACATTTCCTACTACACTCTATATCATCCGTTCTTTTTTCATCCAACTTATAACCTACATATTTAAACTCATATACTTCATACACTTGCCTACCATTCAACATAATTTCATGCTGCGGACTCTCCTCACCCAGAACCATCACCTTAGTCTTAAATACATTTACTTTCAAACTACTACTTTTACACTCCCTACCAAACCGCTCTACTAATCCTCTCAAACTATCTTCAGATTCATCACAGTAAGCCCATCTGCGTTCAATAAACAGTTCACCTTTCTCTCTCTTCCATTCTCCATCAGTCTAACCCCCTCACTTGAAACCCCTGCCATTAATCTTAAACTTTTTACTCTCCACACCCTCTATTCTGGCACATGATTAACTACCAACACACACACGTTGTGTTCTATTCTGAATCCGCCCACCAAAACAATTTATTATCATCATCCTCTGTCACAGAGCTTTCCTAATAATCCTCTCATACGCCTGCTGCAAGTAGGTTAAACCTAATTATAGTTTGTTCTTCCTTTCTCTCATTTACTACTCACTCATTTGCTTCAATATAACAATTTGATCTGCATTTCCTCTATTATTTCTAAATGCCCCTTATTCCTCAACATTCTCACGTGCTCCTTTCTTGATCATTTTACCTGTAATTCCATTTACACCTGGAGATTTTCTATTGTTCAACTATATCCCTCTACCTATTATCTCCTCAATATTAATTACCTCATCCCCAAAATGCTTAATTGTTCTTACACCATCAAACCTACTCACATTCACTATCACTTCCTCATTCCTCTGTTAATGTTATACAAATGTTCGAGGTGGCCCTTCCACACTCTCCTCACGCCCATCTCATCAGTCACAAAAGCACAATTCAATATTTATTATTGATAGAGATTCATCCTACTTTCTTTGTTAACTTTTCCATACTGTCTTCCAGAATTAATTCTTTTTCCCTTTTAAGTGCACATTCATCCTCCTTACAAAGTGTTCATTTACCTCTTTTACTTCTCTTAAGTATGCAACTTATAGCCTTCCTCTATTCCTGCCTATATATATATATATATATATTATTATATATAATATATAATATATATATTATAATATATATATATAATATATATATTATAATATATATATTTACAACATCTTTCATTCGAAACCTTACCATTGACTTTTAGTCCTTTCAACCGTGATTCTTTTATACTTTTTACCGCTGCATCACCTCTTCATTCCACTATTCGCTGTTGAAATTTTTACTTACTGCTTTAGTACATCCACATACTTCTCTTGCACTACTACTAATCGTTTCCTTCATTTGCGTTTTGATTTGCTCATTTTCATCTTATGCAACTGCAACTGAATTATTTGCAAGTGTTCTTAATTACTTTGTTCATTTATCCTCTCACACCTAGTTCTTTCCACTTCCTTCCTTTTCTTTCCTCTCATCCATCGCCTAAACTAACTTAGTTTTACATTGATCTGATATTCCCGTCCCCAACCCCCTCACTGATATAGCATCAGCATCAATCACATACTTCAACATTCCTTCTTCACCAATGAAAAGTGTATCATAATCTTCATTTAAGTACTATCTCTACCTAAACCAACTCTTGAATATTTATGAATAGTTTTGTGCTAAAAAAACAAGAAAAGTTTACTTATACACATACCCCTTTCTTCTCACAGTAATCAATCATCATCTGACCATCCTGAGTTTCCCCCGCAACCCCAAAGCTATTCAAGTCATCCAACACAATTAATCTGAAGTCCACTTTTATCCCGTCCACAAAATGTCATTCAGATTGTCAAAAGAAGTCTCAACCTCCTCAAGATTACTCTCAAATAGACCATATGGGATAACCACACATATTTTTATCTCTTCAAACTTAAATTTAATTATTAGTATTCTAATACTCCTACAAACAAAATCCTAGCTCTATGCCAAAA
>JABUQX010108896.1:0-2500 GCA_015478945.1 Trachelipus rathkii | reverse complement strand
TCCTCCAACATATGTTATATAACCTATACAGCCATTCCTCCACCCCTCTACCTCCCTTCTGCAACATTTCCATTCTCACACCATCCAGACCTGCGGACTTCCCTTTTTTTCCTTTATTCACAGCCCTAATAATTTCCTCCATTTGTATTTCATCCTCCCCCTCCCTCCCCACTTCATTTCCCATCCTCACCTCTTGCATTTCTTCCTCCCCTACCCCACCCACTTCATTCAATAGTCCACTAAAGTACTCCCCCCACCTCTTCCTCACCCTATCCTCTCCTCCTATCCACTCCCCATCTCCTCCCTTAATCCTCTCCCCCAACCCCTCCTTCTTCTTCCTTTTTTTATTAACTTCTTTCCAGAACATCTTACTCCCCGATTCAAAATTTTCCGTCACTTTTCTACACCATTCCTCTTTTGCTCTTCTCTTCGCCCTCTCCACCGCCCTCTTTGCTTCCACTCTAACCCTTCTATATTCCTCCCAGCTATCTTCTCTCCTACTTCCCAACCATTTCACATAAGCTTCCTTTTTCCTTTTCACCACCTCCTTCACCTCCTCACTCCACCATTCACTCCCTTTCCTTCTGCTTGCACCCACCCTTTTTACTCCACATACCCTTCTAGCCTCTTCACATACTGCCTCTCTAAATCTCTTCCACTCCCCCTCCACCTCCCCAATTCCCGTCCCTCTCACGTTTCTCCACCTGTCCTCCATACCTCTCCTAAACTCCCTCCCACACACTATCTCCTCCAATTTTTCCACCTTTATCACTTCCACTCTCCTCTTTTCTCCCCTTTTCCTAACCATCACCTCTCCTCCCACCCTTATCCTGGCAATCACCAAATAGTGATCCGATATCCCCCTCCCCGCCCCTCTAAATACATTTACATCTAATAATCTACCTCTATCCTTCCCATTTACACACACATAATCTAGTAACGCCTTCCCCCCCGTTATCTCACTCTTCCATGTATACTTATGATTCTCACTTTTTTTGAACCAAGTATTCCCCACTATCATTCTTCTTTCGACACACAACTCTATCAGACTTTCTCCATTAGCATTCCTCTCCCCTACCCCAAAAGGTCCTATTATTCTTCCCACCCCCTCCCTTCCCACTCCTGCATTCAAATCTCCCAATAGACAAATTTTATCATTTACCCCAAAACTTTCCCAACACTCATTCAGCTCTCCCCAAAATCTTTCTCTCTCCTCCTCCCTCGCTCCATTCACTGGTGCATATGCACATATAAAAACCCACATTTCCCCCCCGAATTTCACTTTTACCCACATTATCCTAGAACTCACCTGGTTACACAATCTCACCTTGTCCCACATCTCTTTCCTCATAACTATTCCCACCCCTTCCCTCGCCCTCACTCTCTCGTTCACCCCCGAAATCATACCCTTGTATTCTCCAAAATTCATCTCCCTCTTTCCTTTCAACTTAGTTTCTGTTATCCCTAGCACATCCAACCTTTTTTCCTCAAACATCAACCCTACTTCCTCCCTCTTCAAATCCTCGTTTACCCCTCTCACATTCATACACCCCACCCTAATTACCACTCTCCTCCCCATCTTTCCCTATTTCTATAAACTCAATCAGGCTGTACGCTTTATGGGAACCCCCACCCTTGGTAATTCCCAACACCTAGGGCTACCACCCCGCTCACCAACCCACAATAACAACAACAAAATACGTTAAATGGGTAAAAACAATAAAGGTTATAACCCACACTAATTTATATCTATTCCCCACCTTCATATATAGGGTATATATATATATATATATATATATATATATATATATATATATTGGTTATTATATAAGTTATATATATATATATATATAAGTATATATATATATATATATATAAGTTAAAGTATATATATATATATATATATAAAATATATATATATATAGTATATATATATATATATATAGTTATTATTATATATATATATATAAGGTTATATATATATATATATATATATATATATACATATATATATATATATATATACAAATATATATATATATATATATATATATATATATATATATATATATATATATATATATATATATATATATATATATATATATATATATATATATATATATATATATATATATATATATATATATATATATATATACATATATATATATATATACATACTCGTCAAAATTAACGCACCACAAGGGTACGTGGCGAAGGAAGGGTAGAAAAGGTTGAAGAACGCGAAGACACTTTATTGGACAATGACAATAACATGGTGGATTCCTCCCCAGAACCGTAGGTTGATAGAGTGTGAGGCCAAGGTGCAGCCAAAGGGTTCCGCAGTAGGGTTCGAGGCTAAGGCAAACATACAATGTTGGTACGGCCTTGGCCGCGGGGTGTTTTGTGAAGCGGCGCACGAAAACGCGAGCGTTTCACGATAAATGCGAAAACGGTTAAACACCCAAATCTGATAATCTCGAACGAAGTAATACCG